>JAIUZE010024538.1:0-24904 GCA_022085475.1 Heliosperma pusillum | reverse complement strand
ACTTAAGTTTATTAGTCACTTATACGATAACTGACTGAATAAATTTTACGTCTTATTTTTATACGATTAAATAAGATTTAATTTAATGATTAATCGTTAATTCATTAAATTAGTTGAGGTTATGCATATATTTTGAGGTAGAGGTAATTAGTTAATTATATTTACAAGAGTTGTAAAATAAATTAACTGGGCATTGTGGGATCCATTATATATTGATATAATGGTAAAATATCACTTAAAAGTTAAGTACATATTGTTTATTAATTTGTGTCATATAATTGTTAAATGATCAAATTAACATCTAATTATACAAGATAATTAAACATATGATTATAAGTATTTGTGGGACAAATATCAAAAATCAAAATGGTCCATTGTGGACTCACATGCACCAGTTTTGTGTAGACAAAATCACTAGTGATTTTACTCTACCAATTCCGCACTTGATAAGTGAATATTTGTATGATTTTAACCCCCAATTTAGCTCGGTTTTGTATGTCATTTGTGCTTTGTTAAGCCACTTTATGAGCTAATATCGTCTTCTAGGCGAATTCCTATGTTCTAACCTGTTTTGTAGGGAAAGTGACGTTTCTACGCCCTTTTTCTATATTCCCGAGCATTTGCCTAGAACCCGACGATTTGAAGAAGCAAGCTTGACCATGTGAAAGGCATTTCAAGAAGGTTCACTAATTCAAAAGAGAGAAGAAGCGAAGACAGTTTCGTAGTTGTCGGAAGATCAATCAATTAGGCGAAAGCAATCATCGCTTTACATCAAACCCTATCAACAAACCCGACTCAAGAGGTCAAGGGGATGATGGAAGTCAAGTCATAGGCAAAGGAAGATGAAACGTTGGTCAAAGCTTCTAGATGACCACTTACCCGATCGGGGAAGTGTGTACCCGATCGGGGATGTTCGCTGCTCCGCACAAATTGCTTCGACTTCCTATTTTTGTCCTATATGTTCAATGCTTGACCCCTTCCCCACGAAACCCTAATGCTATATATATAAAGAGAGCTCCAGCCACTCTTCTCAACACATCTCACAACACAATCTTCTTCTCATACTTCTCTTCTTAGTTTAGTTTAGTTTCTTCTTTCTCTCATCTTTCTTAGTTTAGTTTAGTTTTAGTTTTCTCTAGTTTAGTTTAGTCTAGTTCTAAGTTTTCTTCAATTGTAGTTGTTCTACTTGTAATTGGAATTCTAATTTCCGGGTTTGCATTTCCTATTCAAGTTCTTATTCCATTTCAATTTTTGCTCATCCTTTCCGGTAATCCTTATTCTTGTTTTCACATTATAGTTTCATTTTCTTTTAGTATTTCCTTTATCATGTTTACCATTCTTAGTTTTATATTCTTAGTTGCTCTTTCATTGTTAATCATGCATAAGTAGTCACCTTTCTAGGGTTTAGGTTAGCCATGTTAGATTGATTAAAAGATGTTAATTGGATAAAAGAAATTGTGCCTTTTAAAACATTGTGTCTATGCATGTTTGGACTATAACGATAGTTGACGATTTTTGGCCAAAATCATTGACTAGAATGGAATTCTTTTCCAAGGTAGAGATACGCGAATTGAATAGACAAAGCATGACATGGTAGATTAAGACCTAGTAAATTGCCTAAAAGCCTGCTAGACCATCTGATCTATGATTGTAATGAACACATCATTCTAACGAACTCACAATGAATTATTTGCACGCTCCATATCCAATTTCATCAATATGTTAATCTACATGTGTGAACCTACTTCCCTAGATTCTTTTCTTTATTGCATTGTTATTATTTAGTAATTAGTGACAAACATTTGCCAATCGTCCAAGGTAGAGATCTAACCATAACTATTCACAAGTATCTCCCGTCTCCCCGAGATCGACCCCTTACTTCCCTAATTACATTAATTTGTTGTTAGCCTAGTCTGGGTAATTTATCTTTGATTAGGGTGCGCGACAACCCTGTCAAATTTTGGCGCCATTGCCGGGGAGCACGGTTTTGTTTATTTGTGATTAGTAGAGTTTTACCTTGTCTTTTTCTTTTTTTTTTCTTTTGTCTCGAGGAACACTTGTTCCTTGAGATTTTTCTCACCTTTTCCTTGTAGTATAGCGACTCTTTTCAGGTAATAGGAATATTTTCTTTCAAAGGGTTTGCTTTATTTTCTCTCAATGACTATCTATTTCCAACCACCACAATGCGAGAATGAGCCTTTCCATGAATACCTCGACCGATTTTATAGCTATTCTAACCATATTATCTCTCTTGGGTATACCCTTGATGAGACCTATATGAGAGATGTCGTGCTTCATGGAATGCTCATTGAGTGTCATAGCCTGGCTATGCAATTGAGTGGTGGAAGTTTTTATCAGAAGAGAGGAAAGGAACTTTGGATTTTCTTGGACTTTATGGCATCCCAATCTCAGGATGAAACGCACCGGCGGTTGAGAATCCAAGGGCAAATCAATGAAATCATGGCTCAAATTCAAATGCTCAAAGGGCAAAAGGAAGAACCCACGTTTAAAAAATGTAAGCCAATCAATTTTCCTTATGCTTTTTCACCCCCCATGTGAGTCTATTTTCTCCTATGCTTTTTCAGCCCCCTCATGTGAGTCTAATTCTCCCCAATCATATGAATTAATAGATGACGATGATGATGGTCCAACCTTTTCTATTGAAAGTCACTCTAGTGTCGTTCCATTTGACAATTTTGAGACCCCCATTATTGATATTGACCATATGGTAGTCGAGACTTTAGACAAGGATGTTGTTAAGCCCATTTGTGACTCCAATGGAGAGTCGTCGATCGAGTCATCAGATTTCTTTGAAAATCCCTTCGCTAAGGATATTCCAGATTTATTTGAAAATGATACTGGGTTTTGTGAACCTAGCCTTGAAATTAAGTGGGATCAACCACCCATTTTTGATTCCAAATCCTTTGATTCACCCTACCCCCAATTAGAGTCCACTAATGATATTTTGGGAACTAATTGTTTGTTCCATGATCTTAAACATTTCACTCCATCTCTCACTGACGAGTGGAGCAGTTAAGTGGTCATCTATGAAGTTTCTCATGCGCACAATGATAAGATATATCACTTCTTACCTTCAATATTTCATGCTTATATCTTGTCAATTGCTTACATATGTTTTTGTATAGCTCATGCGTAGGTATATGATCGATTTCAAAGGGCATTGACATGCTTTTTAAGGCACAAAGAATGATTTTCATTAATAAAGAGTTTAGCGAGACGTTAAACCAGCGCTTCTCGGGAGGCAACCCGTGTTTTCCCTTTCTTTTTGCATTTTATTTTTCTTTTTCCCTTTTTCGTTGTTTTGTTAGACTTACCTTGCAGATGAGAGAGTTTTTGAAGAATCTATGAAGACCTTCCTTGTGAAGTCCAAAAGACTAGCTTGGGGGAGTCCGCACTCACTAGTAAGCTTCACTTTTCTTTCATCTTTTTCCCTTTTTACCCTTCTTCCCATTAAGCATCTCGTTGCATATTTTGTCTTTGTGCTCACATTGAGGACAATGTGATGTTTAGCTTGAGGGAGGGATTGCATTTTCCCATTTTGCATTTTAGTTGATCATTTTTGAATAAAAGAAAAAGAAGATTTTTGAGAAAATTTAAAAATTTCTGAACATAATTGAATGCTTTTCATGCTTTGCTTGCTTGTTTACTATGCTATCATGTTACATTTACCAAACGTAGAGCTTTCAAACCACAATGATTCAATATTCATTGAATTTTGCATACATGGGGAAGTCTTGTACACAGTAGGCATGGAATGAATCTATAGATGAGTACGCTTGATCTTGACATTTGGCAAGGTACATATATTGTAAGGTAGAACCTCCTTAGACTGGTACATCCATACCCAGTCTCATTTAGGTGTGTCTAGTTCTCCTTGTGATGTGTGTCATGTCAAAACACATAAGTATGGTTCTCATTTCATTCCTATAAGCATTGCATTCATGATTCACTAAGATTTGAAGCCTTTTTCACTTTGAATTACACCTCAAAATTAACCCCTTCATACAAATGTTTCACAAAATAATAGCTACATACAAAAACTGCCTACCTTTTGAGCTAGTAGCTAGACTATGGTGTATGGGTGCTCTTTTGCGAAGATTTTGTTCCTTAATGACAAAGTGAATTTGGAGAACGAAAAATATTCAAGAAGTGATGTTCAAAAGAAAAGAAAAGAAAAAAAATGAAAATATTTGAAAAAAAGAAAAGAAATTGAAATTGAAAGAAATAATAGAAGAAGTTGTGAGTATCTCCTCAAAATGTCAAATCAATAGAAGGAGTTTACCCTTGTGTTTCGTGTGTAATAAGCCAATCCGTTACTTCTGCCTTCGTTTTTCGTCTTTTGGGAATTAACCGAAAGTTTGGATTGAGTATTCATTTATCATTGGTCAGTTGCTAGCTCACTCTGAACTTCACATGACCATAACTATTTGTCCACCTTTCACCCATTTCCCAAAGCCTTCTTCATTTTTTCGGCTTCTTTTCTATGTGCATTGTGATCTTTGACTTGTGTTTTGAATTGTTTACCATATTAGACTGCGGACACATTTTTATAAGTCGTAGATAGGTGAGTGTCTCAAAAATATTTACACATAAAGAAATCACCTTTTACATACATTGAGTGTTCGAGTGTGCCGTGAGAGTCCATTTGTCAAAAGATCATGCAAGAGCCGAAAATCTATAGTGAAATTCTTTGTGCTACGCCGTTATATAAATCTCAGCCATGTTTATGTATCATTCTTTCCCACGTTGTTTTTGGGTTATGATTCATTATGTTCCCAAAGCTTTACGTTGAGATTTGTTTCCTGATGGTGTAGTAGCCAATGCTTGCAGCCATTGTCCTGGTATTGTTTGTTGTGTTTGCTTGAGGACAAGCAAAGGTTTAGCTTGGGGGAGTTTGATAAGTGAATATTTGTATGATTTTAACGCCCAATTTAGCTCGGTTTTGTATGTCATTTGTGCTTTGTTAAGCCACTTTATGAGCTAATATCGTCTTCTAGGTGAATTCCTATGTTCTAACCTGTTTTGTAGGGAAAGTGACGTTTCTACGCCCTTTTTCTATATTCCCGAGCATTTGCCTAGAACCCGACGATTTGAAGAAGAAAGCTTGACCAAGTGAAAGGCATTTCAAGAAGGTTCACTAATTCAAAAGAGAGAAGAAGCGAAGACAGTTTCGTAGTTGTCGGAAGATCAATCAATTAGGCGAAAGCAATCATCGCTTTACATCAAACCCTATCAACAAACCCGACTCAAGAGGTCAAGGGGATGATGGAAGTCAAGTCATAGGGAAAGGAAGATGAAACGTTGGTCAAAGCTTCTAGATGACCACTTACCCGATCGGGGAAGTGTGTACCCGATCGGGGATGTTCGCTGCTCCGCACAAATTGCTTCGACTTCCTATTTTTGTCCTATATGTTCAATGCTTGACCCCTTCCCCACGAAACCCTAATGCAATATAAAGAGAGCTCCAGCCACTCTTCTCAACACATCTCACAACACAATCTTCTTCTCATACTTCTCTTCTTAGTTTAGTTTAGTTTCTTCTTTCTCTCATCTTTCTTAGTTTAGTTTAGTTTTAGTTTTCTCTAGTTTAGTTTAGTCTAGTTCTAAGTTTTCTTCAATTGTAGTTGTTCTACTTGTAATTGGAATTCTAATTTCCGGGTTTGCATTTCCTATTCAAGTTCTTATTCCATTTCAATTTTTGCTCATCCTTTCCGGTAATCCTTATTCTTGTTTTCACATTATAGTTTCATTTTCTTTTAGTATTTCCTTTATCATGTTTACCATTCTTAGTTTTATATTCTTAGTTGCTCTTTCATTGTTAATCATGCATAAGTAGTCACCTTTCTAGGGTTTAGGTTAGCCATGTTAGATTGATTAAAAGATGTTAATTGGATAAAAGAAATTGTGCCTTTTAAAACATTGTGTCTATGCATGTTTGGACTATAACGATAGTTGACGAAATTTTTGCCAAAATCATTGACTAGAATGGAATTCTTTTCCAAGGTAGAGATACGCGAATTGAATAGACAAAGCATGACATGGTAGATTAAGACCTAGTAAATTGCCTAAAAGCCTGCTAGACCATCTGATCTATGATTGTAATGAACACATCATTCTTACGAACTCACAATGAATTATTTGCACGCTCCATTTCCAATTTCATCAATATGTTAATCTACATGTGTGAACCTACTTCCCTAGATTCTTTTCTTTATTGCATTGTTATTATTTAGTAATTAGTGACAAACATTTGCCAATCGTCCAAGGTAGAGTTCTAACCATAACTATTCACAAGTATCTCCCGTCTCCCCGAGATTGACCCCTTACTTCCCTAATTACATTAATTTGTTGTTAGCCTAGTCTGGGTAATTTATCTTTGATTAGGGTACGCGACAACCCTGTCAGCACTCCACCAAGTGATTTTGACATGTTATGACACATGATCATTATCATTCTCTTACCCACACTCTACCTATTTGCATGAGAATAAAATAAGCACAATAATCACTCATTTGAGTGAGTCTTGACCGGCCATATGGCCTTTATAAGTGAACAAGAGTTGTTCACATTTCACTACTTCATTTTTCATGCTTTTATATTTGCATGCATGATAACTAGATCCTAAATCATTAACTTAATGTAATTTAATGAACTAGTTATAGGAGTCTAATTAGAGGTCTAGGACTTTCATGTGGTATCAGAGCTCAATTGTTACATGCATGTCGATTTTAAGCATTAAAATCGGGTTATACGATAACTTGGGTAAAATCGAAAATTTGTGTTAAAAAATTGGTTTGCACGAAATTTTTGATTTTCATGCATACCTACTGACCTCAAAATGTTTGTGGTCAAATTTGGTGATTTTAGGGATTAATTTGCTATTTATTTTGATTTATGGCCTTTAAATCATGTTAATATGCACTTTTTATGTTAAAAGTTAACTAAAAATAGTTGCATGTTGATTCTGGTCATGAAATTTTTATATGATCTCAAATGCATGTTTTACATACTGTATGTAAAATGTCGTGACGTTTAATTAAGATTTGCATGATTATTGATTTTTATAAGATAAAAGTCAATAAAGTGAGATTATTATGTTCATAAAACTGAAACGTCCTTTTCGGGTCTTGAAAATTTTTGGTACATTTTATAATCTTATTTATATAACCTTGGTGAAATTTTATAATTTTTTTCACTATTTTACTATATTTAACGGTTTTTATTTGATAATAAAAACCGGTGAATACTAAGTTATTTGTTCATAAAATTTATTCAAAATTTTTGGGAATATTTTTCTGGTTTTTATAGTTCCTTGAAATGTTCCAGAATGTACTAAATTTTTGGTTTCAAAATTTTATGAGGTTTATATTTTGTTTTGGGTTTATTTCATAAATGTTATGATTAAACCTCTATATTTAGCAAATACGATCAATTCGAACTAATTAAATACAAACAAAGTTAGTGGGGACTAATTTGGAGTTCTAAATCAGTTTAGATAATTAGTTTGAGCTTAAATACGATTTAAGTGTTGATTATTGATTTTTAATGGTTAAAAATCGATAAAATCCATAAAACCGAGCTAGAATGAGCATGATAAGTATTAAGGGCGATTTTGGCATGATTTTTACAGCATTTTATTTATGTTGTTATTGTTGAATGAATGAATGTCATTTATTTAATTTTTAATGCAAGGTGTACCTAGTATGGCCTAGATTATTTTAATCGGTATTACCCGTAATGTAAGGGAATACCGATTCGGTTGTAATTTTATTTGCGATCTCGTATCGCCGTTTGTAATAATTTAATTTCATATTTAGATCAAATGTATAATAGGAATTTTATTTGTATCTTTTTTTAATTAATTATTATAAAGACGGAGATTCCCGAAGTCGGTGTTCCAAAAGACGGTGCCTTTTTGGAGCATGTACCGAGAAGAGGCAAGGGGCCAAGGAGTTGGTTTCCGATTTTGTAATCGTCTAGTTAATTGGATTAGCTAGATGGCCATACTAGGATTTATTAATTGCTTGCTTTATGTTTTCCGCTCATGCCAAAATCGCCAACATGCATTTTTATTTCTCGATTGTCAATTCAAAGTTATTCAAAAGTCACCGAGTTAGTTCGCTTATAGGGAATTAATAACTAAATTGACAAGACCTCTCACATGACTAAAAAAAATTTGAGATTAGTCTTACCAATTAGTAACACCTATGAATCCCGTGTTCATTAGGGCTACCACGCTCGTGGGTCCCTTTTTACCTCGGGTAAGTAGGGTGATACGATCACAAGCTAAAATTGGATTGGACTCAACGAGATAAGCGTTATCTTGGGACTAGGAGATAGATTTAGTTGAAATCCGTCAACAAAGAGTTATAAGGGTAGAATTAGTCAAGTTTTGACTTACCATTTTTTAGATAAAGGTAGCATACGATGACTATTTTTGTCTAAAGATGGGTCTTGGAATCACTTATATAATTTCGTGAGGGGTCATTATGTGAGTGACTTGTTTAAAATTGTTTTACAAGTGAATTATATATTAGCAATGAATGTTTATTTTCGTTGATATTTATTTTATTCGCGCAAATGACAAATATTTTATCCTTCTATGAACTTGTAAATCCGTTCAATCGTGGAAAGGGTTTCCATTATTTTATAAGGTATCATTTTTGATTGCGAATTACCTCTGTTTAAACCACCATAGCTAAAGACAAAATGAATTTTTCTTGATCCTCATATTCACCATTGCAAATATATCTTATGAAGAGTATATGAATTAGTCACACTTAGTCAAAAACGTTTTGATTTTGTTTTAGTGGCGTTTTCTTATTACAACGGTGCATCAATCTTTTTGCTCCAACGAAAATATTCATAATTTTTGGTATGTCGTCATAATGCTCCTTATCGAGGCTTACCTCAAAAGAGGCCAAATCAGTCGGGATGACTAAGTTTCTCGATTTATTTGAAATCATGTTTAACCAAATACCGTAGTCACTTTATGAAAGGTTTATCCTTTTTGAAGGTAAAACCATGAATGAAATGAAGAGTAATCTTCATTTTAATTCTAATCTACTTGTCTAAAAGGAGATTTATGAAAGTGACTGGGAGCTCTAAGAAAGATGTTTTATTCTTAATTGTTAAGAATAAGACGAGGTTTAAAAGTAGGTTGGCACGATATTGGCACAAGGCTACGAAAAAAGGCAAGGCTATTTTGAATAGTAAAGTCAAAACCCAAGCAAGGTGTCGAACCCAACTTTTGATGATTCTATTTTACAGTGTAAGACACAAGAAAAGAATTTGCCCCAAGTTTTTCTAAAGAGTTAGAAATTGGGTGTACTATTTTCACCCATAATATCTATATGATCGACATTTATTTTGCTAAAAATGCAAGTGTGACAACCCTCGCGAATGCGGAAAAATAAAACATACAAGCATGTGAATTATAAAGCGGAAATATGAAGTTTTTAAAACTTTTATACATGCAAGAAGAAGTATACGAGGAGTGTCAAATATTACAAACTAAAGTATGAAATACAACAAAGAGACGAAGTCTCTCAAAATGTTATAAATGTCAAAGTGTTTAGCAAACTAGCTAAAATAACTCTAGAGGTGAATCTTCCGGGCCACGCCCGCTAGCCTCACACCAAAACCCAAAAATCCCAAGGCAAAATGCCATTCCAATCAAGCACCCTGTTCATCCATGAAAAAACATCAACGCCACAGTCAGTGGGAGTACTACGGGTTCTCCCAAGCCATTATCACAGTATACGTACATAAAAGGAAATACAAAACATTAGGAAGCATGAATTATATAGATATAATGTGGAAAAATACGATAAGGTAGTAGGGCAATTTCAATATATAATATATAATGAATCTAAGAGCATATGAATACAAACCGAAATCATCATGTTATACAAAGACTCGGGGAAAGACACTCTTAGGCAACCGAATTACCATCACTAGGGCTTGCATCCTCACCAATTAGCCGGTTATAAGTTTGATAGATTGAGACTCGACAAACAAACCATGCCAAAGTCATGGGTATGATCATGAATAATCAATACGTAATCACCCAGCCAAACACAACGACACAATGACGACATCTCTACGGTAAATGAAACGCACTTGCACCGTTTGTACATGGCAAGTATGATTAAGGCATCCACGGATAAACATTTCGCTGACACGCATCCACGTCACATTCGGTTATATGTGGACAATTCTCCGGTCCGTGGACGATGATTTAAAATACCCCGGGGTCCTAGTTAAAAATCTGGCCAGCAATCCCGAAATCACATTTTCCGAGTCTCGCAGGCGAATAAATAAACGTTTTCGCATCCAAGGACTCGCGCAATCATAGACGCGAGTACCCCAATCTCGGTCGCATAATTCACGGAAAGAGGCCGAAAACAAAAAAAAGCCACAAGTCTCATAACAAGCGGTACGCTACATGCAAATAACACCACCTCGCAAGTACACAACATTTGACGGCCGGGTCGATCAAAACAAAGCGTTCGCCTCCCAACAACGTCGTCGTATGCCCACTAACACATGCAATTAAGCAGTAGGATACATCCCCGTTCCGACATTCCAGCCTTACGAACGTGGAGTTAGCCAAGGGAATGAGAGTACAAAGCACATAACAAAATAGTGCTCAAACCGTAACATTTGTAAAACCCGACTCAAATTGGGACATATCAAAAACCGTCACCAAGCATGAGAATAGGGCATTATATAAATCTAACTACGATAAACATGAATCAATACATGATACATAATCATTAGACCAAGCTTAAGAAGCATAATAAATAGGAAACATAGATCTTATCTTGAAACAACCAGTTTGGAAACTAACTAAAACAAGGGTCAACTTCAAACTGTCATAACTAGAGTTCTAGACATTCAAATGCATAAATTCTAAGTTTAGGTGATAGCTTATCCTCTTACGGTTCCAACAGTAGGTCACAAGCCCAAAACAAGCAAGTAACGAAGGAGATATGATCATTTTACGAAAAGGGGCAAGTGCAGTGAAACTGCACAAGTCACGACCGTGACTTGTATGTCACGCTCGTGACATGAGTTTCACGACCGTGACTTGGGTCAAGACATCTCCATTTTGTTCTAAACTCAACCATCATCAACTATTATCATAAATCATCAATTCTCATATCAATTCTCAACAAACAACAAGTATCATCATCAACACAAGTTCTATGAATACTAATCCTATTCCAAATACGATTACTAACATAGAAAACACATTAAAACACGTAAATGATATCGAGTAACCCTTCACCGTTACCTTTATGCGTCTTCACTCCGCGTCAAGGTCCTCTTCGATTAAGAAATAGTCTTTGTCGGGATCTTGGAGGTCACCACCTACAAATAATTAATAAAAGATGAATATTCTTCACCTTGAGAAAGACGGAAAGTTGAAAAGCGAGAAAGACGGTAATTTTATTACCAATACGGATAGAGGAAGCTAAGAGGGGAAGAATAAGACGAACTTACGTGAATTTGAGCGAGAAACAAAAAAGTTATGACGATTATAAGACGGATCAAAAATGGAGGCAAGGTTTTGGTTGATTTCTTAGTGAGGAAGAAAGTGTTTGAGTTGTGAGGAATGAATTAGGTTATGAGGGAGTATGAGGTGAGTTAGTGGAAAAAGTCAAGAAAAGTCAACGACGGCTTAAGACGGAATTCACTTGAAATCTCGCGAAAAATCCAAATACGAACTCGGAAATTCTAAATTCGACACGGGAATTTTAATTTACGATTAAAACTAAATTTCGCTGAAAAGTATCCGTAAAATATTTTTACTATAAAAATAGGGTACATTTGCGGGTGTTACAGCAAGTTTTGGGTATTAGATACCCATTATGGTTTTCATCGATGTATTCAATGCATATAATAATTCGTGCGACGACTAGCCATGATTAAATGTCGACCTACAAGGGAAATATAACTATTGTAGTTTTATTTCTATAGAGACATATAAAAGTTATAATGTGATCAATCTAGTTTTGGACTTAGAGGTATACTTTAATAAACGTTATTATGTACATGACCTCTAAATAAAGAATATAGTATCCACTTTAGTGTACGACACAAGTGTTTCACTTTTGTGAATGGAACAAGCGTTGTATCTTTTTTATGCCTATACTTGGTCAATGGTTATCCCATACCAATCAAAGGTAATTATATTCTTGACCTAAACTAGAAATTGCTTTTCATATAGATTGAAAAAGGCTCAAAATTGGTGACCCAAATCTAATCTACATTCTGGATTGTGTAGCACATCTAAAACATTTGATTTTGAATCTTATGGTGTGTGCGAATCTTGTATTCAAGGCAAGATGATTCGTGCCCTTTTTGTTGAAAAGGAAATCGAACAAGTGAGTTATTGGCCTCATTACATAAAATATGTGTGGTCCAATAACAAATACAACCAGAGATGGTAATGGCTATTTCACTTTATTTACCGACGATTTAAGTAGATATTATATTTGATTCTACTTAATGAGGTGCTAAGAGAAATCTTTGAAAATTTCAAAGAGCTTCAATGTGAAGTAGCTAACCACCAAGAGTATTAGATCAAGGACTTACGACCAAATCGTAAAAATAATATCTAAGTATTGACTTTGATTTTCACCACCAAACGTATTGTGAAATAGTTTCACGAGTTAACTTCTCTAACACACATTATGAGATAAGGCGTTGTTGAATAGAGAAACAGAACCTTATACGATATGGTTTTGTCTTTGTCAAGTCAAAATGAGCAATTTGACAAACCTTGGGATCTTAATATTTTTGTCTGCTATTTCTTTTCCCAACATATTAAAGCACATTTATAACAGTCTGATTTCATTCCATATACGATATGGGTAGGTAGCGTACCTAATTTATAAGTTATTTGAATGAAACAAGTGCTCAATAATCCCACATTGACCCCGAGAACAAAGCGTTTGTGACTCGTGATGCTGTCTTTCAATAAAAATACGATTATTTCTTGATAAGACAGAGTGGGAGAAAATGTTTCAAGAGCCACAAACTGAGCATATGGTCCGGAAAAGGTTTTCCTCATTGCTTGTTCAGTAGTTGTTTCTTCGGAGCATAAGAGGTCAGGTGAAATTTTATCACTTCTTTATAGTGATGAATTCTAATCTGTGACTTATAAAAGACTGTTTCAAGTCCTAACTTCTTGCTATGGCTTAGAGTCATGTGATTCGTAATGGACTCCATGCATGATGGTCAGGTATGTGACCTGGTAAATTTTACTTGAAGAAGTACGACCTCTTCAATGTAAATTGATTTTTTAAGATCGAAATTTGCATGGATGAACATTAAAATGTTTTCAAAGATAAATTGGTAGGCAAAGAGTTTTGCACCAACCTTAATTCTTTGATCCATTCGAATATACTTAGCGATTACAGCATATCATAATAGTATGATGTCAATTGGATCTCAAGAACCACCTTCTTGAATACGATTCTAGAAGAGGTAGTATATTTTATATTCACCTGTGTGTTTGTAGATCCTAAATATCCTAAGTTAATTTGCAAGCTTAAGAGGATGTCTTAAGTAAGCACTAAAGAGTTGGAATTAGTGTGTCAATCATGTCATAAAATATTTCTCGATATCTCAAGGAATTATGTTTATACATGAAGTTTAGTGGGAGTAATATGTTTTTCATCAGTCTTATATGTGGAGACATATTGATCATTTTAGATGATGGAAGATTTTGCAGAAGTAGAATACATCTCTTAGATATCTGCATTTATGGAGATAAATCTAAAAGGATATTAGTGTTGAGTCAAAATTCTTATATTGATAAGATCTTTGACTAGTTCAAGGAAGTTGAGTACATGATAATTGATTCCTTTTGCTTCCGCTGCGGGATCAATTATATACGTTGTGATTTATACTCAATCCAACATTTCGCATGCTTTGAGCATGACAAGTCGTTTGCAATCAAATCCAAGTGAGAGTCACTTGATAGCCATAAATAACATCCTTAAGTACTTGCAAAGGACTAAAGATATGTTCTATATGTTTGGAGTTTATAGTGAGTTGTGTGTAAGAGTTTACACAGACTTCAGTTTCCAAACTGATCAAAGTGATTTGAAATCACGAGTTGGCTGTGTTTTATAGAAGATTTATCTGTTGGAAGAGTTCCAAGCAGAAAAGACTATTGGAAAGGTTCCAAGTAGGAGTGACATTTTCAAATGTAAATGTCATGTATCCGCTGGAAGTGTTCCAGGCAGTTTATCATTGCGGATTTCACAACGGAAATGGAGTACATTGCGTCATATGATGATGCATATGAAAGTAGCTTGGATTCGACAGTATTGGAGGGACTAGAAGTAGTTCCTATAGATGTATATCCTATCCCATTATAATGGTAAAACAGTGGGAGCTACCTTTAGGCCAAGAGTCCTAAGTCTATATTCAAACCTAGACATGTACTCAGAAAGTTTTATGTAATATGAGATTACGTAGACAAAGAGAAATAGCAATCAGAACGGTGGGAAAGATGCAAGTATTGCTAATCCATTAGCCATGCCTTTTGCAGGCTGAACATGATAGTCATGTCGTTTCAATGGGATTGAAATATGTACCTGAATTGCTAGAGATTATGAGATATGAAATTATTGATAACGTATCAATTTTTCCACATATTAGATAATCGCATTCATTGTTAGAGTTTCTTTAAAAACTCCTTATTTAGTTTGACTAAATTTTAATACTTTGTTTATCAGAATTGGTTGAAAGGAAAGTTGAACCCAATTCAAGTGAACAGGATGAACTAAGTGTTTTGTCCCTAGTCACTCATTTGAGGTGACGTCTCGAAGTGACTAGATTATAAGTCGATCGATGGTTGGTTCAGCACCATGGGGTCATGGAGATGACTGGTCGTTTACATAGGCAGACTGTGGAGACACTCTGTCGGGCAGTGACCATAATAGAGTCTCTTATCAAAATTGTTGAAGCCTGGTCGTGGCGGGGATTTCTATTTTATTCCTATGAGTCGATTCTTTAGACTGGCGACCATTTACCTGAGTCGGTATAGTTTCCGATTGACTTTGGTTTTTGTCCTAGGTCGTGCCGTGAAAGGAGGCCGATGGACATCTTTTGGGTCATGGTGATCTGCATCATACAGTGTAAGATGGGTCAACAGGAATTGTCCACCCACGTTGGGTATTAACATCTTCGGGCCACTCGAGGAGTAGTAACTGGAAATGCGTGGCCACGCTCGGAAGAGATCTCTGGTAGATTTTTCGGTCGGACAGTTACTCTCCCAGATCGAGAAAACCACTCTATTTATAATTGCAAGTGCGACCTGTAAGACACCTTGCAATGAGTGGGAGGATGTGACACAAAAGAGACAAGAGAATCGGTAGCACACAACTTGTCGAGACAAGTGGGAGATATTGTTGGAGTAGGAGTCCTCCACAATAGTGTCGCTACATGCACAACTTGTATCGGACAAGTGGAATACTGTTGGAGTAAGTGTCCTCCACAATAGTGCATTTATATAATAAATCTCATTTGGAATATACGTGGCATGATTAGTATATTTTGATACTCCACGTCAGTTGATTAACGTAAATCGGTAACGCTCGGCTGACTAGAGTTTGACGTTATTGTCGTATGACGGCGGTGATCAATTGATCCCTTTAGGTCACACCTATAGGATGAGACCCAAATAGAAAACTAATTATTTGTATACGATACAGTTTAATTAGTCTCTTACATATATTTGATATATGTTTAGTTATGTGAGCTAATTATTAGATATTGAGTTAAGAACTCGAGCAAATTAATTTTATTGCTCAATTATACGATAATTGATTGATAAAATTTTACGTCTTATTTTAATACGATAAATAAGTTTTAATTTAGTGATTAATCGTTAATTCATTAAATTAGTTGAGGTTATGTATATATTTTTAGGTAGAGGTAACTAGTTAATTATATTTTCAAGGAGTTGTAAAATTAATTAACTATAATTAACTGGGCATTGTGGGACCTATTATATATTGATATAATGGTAAAATATCACTTAAAAGTTGAGTTTATATTATTTATTAATTTGAGTCATATAATTGTTATATGATCAAATTAATACTTGATTATATAAGATAATTAAGCATTTGATAAATAAGTATATGTGAGACAAATATCAAAAATCAAAATGGACCATTTCATACACATGGTGGACGGTCTAGTAGTAGTGGAAACTAATGATGATTATTCTCTCATATTTCTACACTCCACCTAGTGATGTAACTTGTCCTAATTGCTTTAATTATTACATACACTACCATACACTACCTAATGCATGTGAAATAAATAATGAGCAAAATATTTGCCCATTATAAGGCCTTTGGCCGGTTTCATGTAGACAAGAGAGAGCAAGTGTTGCTCAACTTTCATTATCAAATTTTTACATGCATTCTTCTCTCAACCTCTCTCAAGAAACTCACACAAATATAATATACTTCATATATTACTAATGTAGTAATATTACTAGTATCTTTGAAGGGACAATGCTATATTTATCTAGTTAATAAATATAGTGTTTTTGGGTTGATTCTTGGGTGCAACAAGAAGAAGACCTTCTACTTTGGAGGTTATTTTTGGAGGATCATCCACTAATTTCATGCTCAAGAACAATAAGAAAAGAGTTTCTTATTGTGCCCATTTTTGACCGAAAATTTCTCATTGTAAGGAAATTTCTTCTTATCTTTATATTTATGCTTTTATATTTACATGCATGATAACTAGATCCTAAATCATTAAGTTAATATAATTTAATGAACTAATTAGAGGAGTCTAATTAAGGTCTAGGACTTTCATTATACATACGGATGTATGCGGTCCAATGACTATCCAAGCTAGAGGTGGTTATCACTACTTCATTACTTTTACCGACGACTTGAGTAGATATGGATATGTCTACTTGATGAGGCATAAAAGTGATGCTTTTGAAAAATTCAAAGAATTTCAAAATGAAGTAGAAAACCAATTGAATAAAAAGATTAAAGCCCTACGATCCGATCGTGGTGGTGAATACTTGAACAATGAATTTGATTCACACCTAAAAGATTGTGGTATAGTATCACAATGGACTCCTCCTGGGACACCTCAATTAAATGGTGTGTCCGAAAGGAGAAATCAAACTTTATTAGATATGGTTCGATCTATGATGAGTCTGACAGAGCTTCCTGATTATTTTTGGGGTTTTGCTATCTTATCTGCAATATTTTCACTAAATCGAAGCCCAACTAAACCGGCAAACAAGACTCCATATGAGATATGGACAGGGAAAGACCCTTATTTGTCGTTTATGAGAATTTGGGGATGCGAGGCCTTTGTTAAGAATAAGTCTGACGATAAACTCGCACCCAAATCTGACAAATGTCTGTTTGTAGGATATCCAAAGGAATCACGTGCTTATTACTTCTACAATAAACACGAGGACAAAGTGTTTGTGTCTAGTGATGCAGTCTTTTTAGAAAATGGTTTTATTTCTAAAAGACGGAGTGGGAGAAAATTTGAACTTGATGAAGTTCAAGAGCCACAAACTGAAAAGGACGACGAGGAAAACGTTCCCTCTTCGCCTGACACGGTCATTATTCCTTCGGAACCTAGGAGATCAAGCAGAATTAGTCATCAACCTGATAGATACCTTGGTTATTATAGAGAAAGGTGATGACTATAATGTGTTACTTTTTGAAAGTAACCAACCTACTACCTACAAAGCAGCCATTTCTAGTCCCGACTCAAAGTTATGGCTAGGAGCCATGCAATCCGAAATGGATTCTATGTACGACAATCAAGTATGGGACTTGGTTGATTTACCTAAGGAGGTAAGACCTCTTCAGTGTAAGTGGATCTATAAGATCAAAAGTGGCATAGATAAACATAATTATGTTTACAAAGCTAGATTGGTGGCAAAAAGGTTTCACCCAAGTTCATGGTCTTCACTATGACGAAACATTCGCCCCAGTCGCCATGCTTCGATCCATAAGGATTATCTTAGCGGTTGTCGCATTTCATAATTATGAGATTTGGCAAATGGATGTCAAAGCCGCCTTCTTGAATGGGATTATAGAAGAGGAAGTGTACATGACACAACCTGAAGGTTTTGTGGATCCATCAAACCCTAAGAAGGTATGCAAGCTTAAGAGATCCATTTATGGTCTTAAACAAGCATCCAGGAGTTGGAATCATCGTTTCGATCATGTAATTAAACAAAATGGTTTCACTCGAAGCGTCGAGGAACCATGTTTATACATGAAGTTTAGTGGGAGTAAAGTAACTTTACTAGTCTTGTATGTAGATGACATACTACTCATTGGGAATGATATTCCAATGCTCACTTCGGTGAAGGAGTGGCTAGGGATACATTTCCAAATGAAAGACTTAGGAGAGGCCCAGCGCATCTTAGGTATCCGGATCTATAGAGATAGATGTAAAAGGATACTAGCATTAAGTCAAGAAACTTATATTGATAAGATTCTTGATCGGTTCAACATGAAAGACTCTAAGAGAGGCTTTCTTCCTATGGGAAGTGGGATCACTTTGAGCAAGTCAGAGTGCCCTACGAAACCCGAGGAGATTGAACGCATGAAATTGATCCCTTACGCATCTGATGTTGGATCAATCATGTATGCTATGATGTGCACTCGTCCCGATGTTGCATATGCTTTGAGCATGACAAGTCGTTACCAAGCAAATCCAGGTGAGAGTCACTGGATAGCCGTAAAGAACATCCTTAAGTACTTGAGAAGGACCAAGGATTCGTTCTTAGTGTTTGGAGGCGAGACTGAGTTACGTGTAAAAGGTTACACAGATGCCAGTTTCCAAACAGATAGGGATGATATGAAATCCCAATCCGGCTACGTCTATATGATGAATGGAGAAGTTGTTTGCTGGAAGAGTTTCAAGCAAAGCGTTACAGCGGATTCTACAACAGAAGCTGAGTACCTTGCAGCGTCTGAAGCTGCAAAGGAAGCTGTGTGGATTCGGCAATTTTTAGAAGGACTAACAGTAGTCCCTACTGCCAAAGATCCTATCACGATTTATTGTGATAACAGTAGGGCTATTTTTCAAGCAAAAGAGCCCAAGTCTAGTAACAAGTCTAGACATGTACTTAAGAAATATTATGTAATTAGAGATTACGTGGACAGAAAGAAAATTGACATTTTTAAGGTTGGGACAGATGACAACATTGCTGATCCTTTAACCAAGTCTTTATCAAAGGCTAAGCATGATGGTCATGTCGTCACAATGGGATTGAGACGTGTACCAGAATTCCTTTAGATTATGTAATATGTAATAATTGAATGTTGTATTAATTATTTCATATATGATAATTGCATTCATTGTTCGAGTTTCATTATAAACTCTTTTATTTAGTTTGACTAAATTTAATACTTTGTTTATCCGAATAGATTGTAAGACAATGTTGGACCCTATTCAAGTGAATAGGACAAACTTAGTATTTTGTCCCTAGTCACTCAATGAGGTGACGTCTCGAAGTGACTAGATTGTAAGTCGATCGATGGTTGGTTCAGCACCATGGGGTCATGGAGATGACTGGTCGTTTACATAGACAGACTGTATGACACTCTGTCGGACAGTGACATTGTAGAGACCCTTAAATCAATTATTTGATGCCTGGTCGTGGCAGGGTCTTCTATCTTATTCCTATGAGTCGATTCTTTTGACTGGCGACCGTCTATCTGAGTCGGTGCAGTTTCCGATTGGTTTTGGTTGATGTTCTAGGTCGTGCCGTAAAAGGAGGCCGATGGACATCTTCTGGATCATGGTGATCTGCATTATACAGAGTAAATGAATCAACAGGAATTGTCCACCCACTTTGGGTACAAACATCTTTGGGCCACTCGAGGAGAAGTTACTGTAAATGCGTGGCCACGCTCGGAAAGAGATCTATGGTAGATTTTCCGGTCAGACAGTTCTCTCCCTATCGAGAAAACCATTCTAGATATAATCAATCGCAAGTGCGACCTGAAAGACACCTTGCGTTAAGTGGGAGATGTGATAAAGAGACAAGAGAATTGGTTACGCACACTTGTGTCAGACAAGTGGAAGATTGTTGGAGTAGGTATCCTCCACAATATTGCGCCACATAATAAATCTCAATTAAGGAATATAATTGGGATATTTAATGACTATATATATGATTAGTCAGTTGATTAACATAAATCAATAACGGTTGGCTGACTAGAGTTTGACGTTATTGTCGTATGACGGCGGTGATCAACTGATCTCTTTCGGTCACACCTATAGGATGAAATCCAAATAGTAACTAATTTTTTGTATATGATACGGTTAATTAGTCCATTACATATATTCGATATGTACGAGAGTTAATTGTTAGAAATTGAGTTAAGAACTCAAAATCGATTAAGTTTATTTTTCAATTATGCGATAATTGACTAATAAATTTATATCTTATTTTAATATGATTAAATAAGATTTAACTTAATAATTAATCGTTAAATTACTAAACTAGTTGAGGTTTTGAGATAGAGGTAATTAGTTAATTATATTTACAAGGAGTTGTAAAATAAACTAACTAAGCATTGTAGGACCCATTATATATTGATATAATGGTAAAATATCACTTAAATTGTTAAGTACATATTGTTTATTAATTTGTATCATATAATTGTTATATGATCAAATTAACACATTAATTATATAAGATAATTAAACATATGATTAATAAGTATTTGTGGGACAAATATCAAAAATCAAAATGGACCATTTTGAGCCATGTGAGGGCCGGTCATGGTAGTAGTAGTAGTAGTAATGATATTTGTTCTTGTTTATGCAAACAAGCAACCTTATGATAATGACATATCATACATTCCAAATCATTACATACACTACCATACACTACTAAATTGCATGTGATTAAAATAAACAAAATAAAGGGCCATTTGGACACATGAGGGCCGGCCACTTTGTCCTTAAAATGGACAATGGTTGTTCATTTTTCACTTACTTCATTTTGTGCATTATTCACACTTCTCTCTAAAACTCTTCCTCTCACTAAAACTCTCATAATACTAATATTTCCTAAGTATTACTAGTGTAGTTGAAAGTCCATAGACCTTAATTAGACTCTTCTAATTAATTGCTAAATTACTTGTTAATTTAGTATTTAATGATCTATGTAACATGCATGCAAATATATAGACATTTCTATAAAAGAAGAAATTTCCTCACATTGATATGGAAATTATATGGGCACAACAAGAACTCCTTCTTGTTGTTCTTGAGCTATAAATATGGATGAACACATGAAATCTCCAAACTAGAAGACCTCCTTCAAGTTGCACCAAGATTAACCCAAATAATCTACCCTTATTATTAACTAGATAATAAGATAGATATAATACTACTAATATTATGACTATATTACTACACTAGTAATACTTAGTAAATATTAGTATATGAGAGTTTTAGTGAGAAGAAGAGTTTTAGAGAGAAGTTAAACAAATTGAACAAAAATGAAGTGATAAATGATGAACAACAATTGTCCATCAAGAAGCCAAAATGGCCGGATGATATAGTCCAAATATGGACTATTATTTTGTTCAATTTTTGTCACATGCATTAGAGTGGAGTGTTGTAGTATATATGATGATTATTCTTACTTGTAATGTCACTTTCATAAGTAACTAAATAGTAAAAACAAGAACAAAATCATCACCCTTCTAACTACATACCAACCGGTCCATTATGGCCTAGTTTGGTCCATTTTGATTTTGATATTTGTCTCACAAATACTTATTGATCATATGGTTAATTATCTTGTATAATTAAGTGTTAATTTGATCATATAACAATTATATGACTCAATTAAATAAATAATATGTACTTAACATTTTAAGTAATATTTTACCATTATATCAATATATAATGGGTCCCACAATGCTTAGTTAATTTATTTTACAACTCCTTGTAAATATAATTAACTAATTACCTCTATCTCAAAACCTCAACTAATTTCGTAATTTAACGATTAATTACTAAGTTAAATCTTATTTAATCGTATTAAAATAAGATATAAATTTATTAGTCAATTATCGCATAATTGAAAAATAAGTTTAATCGAATTTGAGTTCTTAACTCAATTTCTAATAATTAACTCTCGTACATATCAAATATATGTAATGCACTACTTAACTGTATCATATACAAATAATGAGTTACTATTTGGATTTCATCCTTTAGGTGTGACGAAAAAGGGATCAGTTGATCACCTGTCAGCTCAAACGACAATAACGTCAAACTCTAGTCAGCCAACCGTTATTGATTTACGTTAATCAACTGACTAATCATATATATAGTCAATAATATCCCAATTATATTCCTTAATAAGATTTATTATGTGGCGCACTATTTGTGGAGGACACCTACTCCAACAATCTCCCACTTGTCTGACACAAGTGTGCGTCACCAATTCTCTTGTCTCTTTATCACATCTCCCACTCAACGTAAGGTGTCTTTCAGGTCGCACTTGCGATTGACAATATCTAGAGTGGTTTTCTCGATAGGGAGAGTAACTGTCTGACCGGAAAATCTACCATAGATCTCTTTCCGAGCGTGGCCACGCATTTACAGTAACTTCTCCTCGAGTGGCCTAAAGATGTTTTTACCCAACGTGGGTGGACAATTCATGTTGATCCATCTACTCTGTATGATGCAGATCACCATGATCAAGAAGAAGTCCATCGGCCTCCTTTTACGGCACGACCTAGAACATCAACCAAAACCAATCGGAAACTGCACCGACTCAGATAGACGGTCGCCCGTCAAAAGAATCGACTTATAGGAATAAGATAGAAGACCCTGCCACGACCAGGCATCAAATAATTGATTTAAGGGTCTCTACAATGTCACTGTCCGACAGAGTGTCATACAGAGCCTGTCTATGTAAAAGACAGTAATCTCCAATGACCCTCATTGTGCTGAACCAAACCATCGATTCCTCGCACTTACAATCTAGTCATTTCGAGCCGTCACCTATTGAGTGACTAGGGACCTAGGGACAAAATACTAAGTTGTCCTGGTCACTTGAATTGGTTTAAACCTTTCTTTCAACCAATTCGGATAAACAAAGTATTAAAATTTAGTCAAACTAAATAAAGGAGTTTTTAATGAAACTCGAACAATGAATGCGATTATCAAATATTTGGAAAAATTGATACGCTATCAATAATTTCATATCTTATAATCTTTAGCAATTCAGGTACATATTTCAATCCCCATTGAAATGACATGACTATCATGTTCAGCATGCAAAAAGCATGGCTAATGGATTAGCAATACTTGCATCTTTTCAATCGTTCTGATTGCTATTTCTCTTTGTCTACGTAATCTCATATTACATACAACTTTCTGAGTACATGTCTAGGTTAGAATCTAGACTTAGGACTCTTGGCCTAAAGGTAGCTCCCACTGTTTTACCAGTATAATGGGATAGGATATACAACTATATGAACTATTTCTAGTCCCTCCAATACTGTCGAATCCAAGCTACTTTCATATGCATCATCATATGACGCAATGTACTCCATTTCCGTTGTTAAATCCGCAATAATAAACTGCCTGGAACACTTCCAGCGGATACATGACATTTATATATGAAAATGTCACTCCTACTTGGAACCTTTCCAATAGTATTTTCTGTTTGGAACTCTTCCAACAGATAAATCTTCTATGAAACACAGCCAGTTCGTGATTTCAAATCACCTTGATTAGTTTGGAAACCGAAGTCTGTGTAACCCTTACACGCAACTCATTTTAAACTCCAAACACATGGAACATCTCTTTTAGTCCTTCGCAAGTACTAAGGATGTTCTTTATGGCTATCAAGTGACTCTCACTTGGATTTGATTGCAAATGATTCGTCATACTCAAAGCATGCGAAATGTCGAATTGAGTATACAAAAGCGATATAATTGACCCCGCAGCGGAAGCAAAAGGAATCAATTATGATGTGTTCAACTTCCTTGAACTAGTCAAAGATCTGATCAATATAAGAATTTTGACTCAATGCTAATATCCTTTTAGATTTATCTCCATAAATCCAGATATCTAAAAGATGTATTCTACTTTTCCAAAATCTTCCATCATCTAAAATGATCAATATGTCTCCACATATAAGACTAATGTCCACCACATTACTCCCACTAAACTTCATGTAAAAACATCATTCCTCGAGATATCGAGAAATATTTTGCAACATGATTGACACATTAATTCCAATTCTTTAGTGCTTACTTAAGACATCCTCTTAAGCTTGCAAATTAACTTAGGATAGTTAGGATCTACGAACCCACAGGTGAATATAAAATATACTACCTCTTCTAGAATCGTATTCGAGAAGGTGGTTCTTGAGGTCCAATTGACATCATACTATTATGATATGCTCTAATCGTTAAGTATATTCGAATGGATCAAAGAATTAAGGTTGGTGCAAAACTCTTTGCCTACCAAGTTATCTTTGAAAACATTTTAATGTTCATCCATGCAAATGTCGATCTTAAAAATCAATTTACATTGAAGAGGTCGTACTTCTTCAAGTAAAATTTACCAGGTCACATACCTGACCATCATGCATGGAGTCCATTACGAATCGTATGACTCTAAGCAATATCAAGAAGTTGGGACTAAAAACAGTCTTTTATAAGTCGCATATTAGAATGCATATTAGAATTCATCACTATAAAGAAGCGATAAAATTCCACCTAACCTCCTAGGTTCCGAAGAAACAACTACTGAATAAGCAATGAGGAAAACTTTTTCCGGACCATATGCTCAGTTTGTGGCTCTAGAAACA
>JAIUZE010024536.1:0-14492 GCA_022085475.1 Heliosperma pusillum | reverse complement strand
TCTCTCAAAAATTCCAAATACGAATGCGGAATTTCAAAATAAGACTCGGAACATAAATTCCTATTTTAAAAACTTAAGTTCTACTGAAAAGTGTTAGTAAATATTTTTACTAGAAAAATCGGGTACTTTTCGGGTTGTTACAATAGTAGCATTACCTAGGACAGCAAGAGGGAAAGACTCTATTATGGTGGTTGTGGATAGGTTCAGCAAGATGGCACATTTCATTGCCTGCATAAACACTGAAGATGCTGTGAGTGTGGCAGAGTTATACGTTGATGAGGTGGTGAGGTTACATGGGGTCCCAAGGACTATTGTATCTGACAGAGACACAAAGTTTATGAGCCATTTCTGGAGAACATTGTGGAAGCTGCTTAACACTAGGTTGTTGTTTAGTACCTCCCATCATCCTCAAACAGATGGCCAAACTGAGGTGACCAACAAGACCTTGGGAAGGATCTTTAGGTGTATAGTCAGCAAATCTCTCTAGGATTGGGACTTGAAGTTGGCTCAAACAGAGTTCTCTTTCAACAGAGCTCCATCAGCAGCCACAGGCCACTCCCCCTTTGAAGTGGTCTATGGTACTAACCCCTTAATGCCTTTGAATTTGTCTAATATGTGCAGGTCAGAGATCCACTATGATGCCAAGAAGAGGGTAGAACAAATGCTAAAACTCCATGAGTCAGTCAGAAAACAAATTGAGAAAACTAATGATCTATACAAGAAAAATGCCAAGGTTCCTAAGGACAAGAAAGACTTTGCACCAGAAGATTTAGTATGGATCAACCTAAGGAAAGAAAGGTTCCCTTCCAAGAGAAAGAATAAGCTAGAGCCTAGAGTAGATGGTCCTTTTTAAGTCATAGAGAAGATAGGTCCTAATGCCTACAGAATTGATCTACCAGGAGAGTATGCAGTCCATTGGACATTCAATGTTGGAGATCTTAGTCCCTTCTATGAAGACTCTGAGGGAGAGGAAGACACAGGCTTGAGTTCAAGCCCTTTTCAACCTAGGGAGGCTGCAGCAGGAGCTCACCCAAGGGGCCTTGATGATCAAGCCACAAACATGAAAAACCTGACCCCAAGGACCCCTCAGATGGAAGCTCGAGTTACAAGGTCCAAACAACGAGCTATAACAAGCCAAGATGAAGCCAGGCCAAGCCACACCAGTGAGGAAGACAGTCCAGGGCTCAACAACCCATGCCAAGCCCCAACACAACCCACATTACCCACACCATGGCCTACCATCAAGCCAACCCACTAAACTACAAGTTTCTCCAGGACAACCCCTTTTGAAGTCTAGCAAAAACTCATGAAACAGACACCCTAAGCTAGAGTCCAGTGAACATTAAGGCAGACAAGGTACAAGGTCAGATTATGGCTTCCTTTTGTTTAAGTCAACTTGTCCTCATCCAAGGCAGGTTTTATCTAAGTCCTAATAAGAGTAGAGAGTCCTAAGGAGGAGCAAAACATCTAGGCAAAGCAGCAAGACAACAAGAACAACAGATTTCCATTTCAGGAAAACTCCAAAACTGCTTTATTTGCTTTTTGTTCAGTCTGTTTTTGTGTCTTGTGTCTGTACTTTATAGTTGTTGCGCTCGTCCTATTGTGAGGCTCTTAATTAGTGTCAGTAGTAGTAGTTTGAATCCTATGTTTGCCCTTGGATGATCTGTACATCCAATGGCTCACAAGATATCAGCCTCCCTATATAAGGAGGTCTTTGTATGTTTGTTTCAGTTAGACTTTATGAATGAATGAATTAACTTTGAGAAATCCCTCAAATCTATCAAACTTTTGCTAAGAGCTGTAGTTTGAACCAAGCCTGATACATCTTCAAGGTGTTTGATCAGTGTCTTGTCTTGTGAGTCAAGTTATATCTGTGCCTTGCTGTGGTTAACTTGCTTGCTGTTTGAGTCTAGTCTAGGGTGTTTGTGCTTGGCTGTAACACTTTAAACCTGTCTCAAAACTAGTCTTTGAGTCCCTTCTCTTGTGCATTGCTGTAAGGGAGCTTCTCTAAGTCATATCCTTTGAACTTTAGTCAATATAAACCAACCTCTCTAACACAGCCTCCATTTCTACTTGAGTTGTTTTCAGTTTAAGTGAACCTAGTCTAGCATCCATCGAAACTTGTAAACCTTAGTAGTTTACACTCCAGTAGACAATCCAAATTCATTAAGTAAGACTAATCATGATCAAAATGTAATGTAAGAAGCATTAGAGAAATAAAGAAGAGGTTTGGGAAATTTGGGTAAAAAGTGGACAAACGATTTTGGTCATGTGGGGCTTTAGGTCAAGCTAGTAATAACCAAATGTGTAGTGGATACTCAATCCAATTCATACCAATTTCCATAAACAATAGTCAAAGCCAAAACCAGCATATTGGCTTATTAAACATGACAAATCAAGTTACGACTTCCCAAAATTTTTCTTTCTTTTCCTTTTCATTCATGGAAGCGTTTTTCTCTTCTTTTTCTTTTCTTTTTCTTTGTTTTTTCTTTTTTTCTTTTGAGCTTTTTCTCTTTCATTTTTCATTTTTCATTTTTTTTTCAAAGCTCACTTTTTTTTTCTTTTTCTATTCAAACTTCCTTTCACTGAAAAACACGGGAATCAGCAATCCCGAGACAGCAGGTTCACACCAAATGGTGGCATTATCAGAATATCGCAAAAGTACAGAATACCCCTACACATATAGTCAGTTACTAGCTCAACAAGGGTAGGCAATAATATAATGAAGCTAGAAAGAAGGGTGTTTTTGGGCAATGCGAAATGTGAACAAGATTAAATGGCTTCAAAATGTAGATCATGATAGTAATACTTATAGAAAATGGAATAAAACCCATACTTATGCGTTTTGATGTGACACAGACTATAAGGAGAAACTACTCACTCCTAAACTGGGATCGGGTTCAGATATACCGACCACTGGAGGCTCTACCTTACAATATGAGTAGCTTGCCAAAGTCAAGATCAAGCTTAATTAAGTCCAAATGCAATTTTCTACCTACTGTGTACAAGACATCCCCATGAATGCACAATTCCTCATAACATAATGAAACATCAGCTTATAAAAACTATAAATTGAGAAATGTAAGATGGAAATGATCTTTTCTTTTTGTCTTTTTGATTTTTCGATTTTGTTTTTTTAGATTTTTTAAAATGATTAAAACAAACGAGGAAAAATTAAACTAAAAATACACTAATAAAATTAGATAATAAGCTAATGAGAAAAGTAAAAATCTAAATGCAATCCTAAATGCAGTAAGTCCTAAATGCAAATCCTCCCCCAAGCTAAAACTTCACATTGTCCTCAATGTGCATGCAATTATAATAGAAGTAAACCGAGAAACGGTTGGTAGTACATAGAACAGAGAAACAAGATGAAATTCTAATGGGAAAAGGGGCTAAAAAAAAACTAAAAATGCTAAAAATAAAAGAAAGATGAAAGAAAAGCATACAAAATGTCTAGCCTCCCCCAAGCTAGTATAAACAAGGGGAGCTTGCTATCATCTCATCTCAAAGGCCACCAGCTACGGCCTCTCCTCTCTGAAGGAGGCGGCTCGAATGCGGATCCAGAAGCATCTGTATAGTAGGTATCATCTGCAGAATAATAACTACTACTAGAAGCAATGATCCAGGTAGGGTTGCTGGCTCATAAGGACTGGTACTTATCTACTTGATGACTACTAAAATCACCTATATACCCTCCAAAACTCTCGACGCCATAGTCAGTACCACAGTAATCAGGTCCGGTCTGCTGCACACCTGCATCAAATTTCTTTTCACTGAAAAACACGCGAATCAGCAATCCCGAGACAGCAAGTTCACACTAAATGGTGACATTATCAGAATATCGCAAAAGCACAGAACACCCCTACACATATAGTCAGTTACTAGCTCAACAAGGGTGGGTAATAATATAATGTAGCTAGAAAGAAGGGTGTTTTTGGGCAATGCGAAATGTGAACAAGATTAAATGGCTTCAAAATGTAGATCATGATAGTAATACTTATAGAAAATGGAATAAAAACCATACTTATGCGTTTTGATGTGACACAGACTATAAGGAGAAACTACTCACTCCTAGACTGGGATCGGGTTCAGATGTACCGACCACTGGAGGCTCTACCTTACAATATGAGTAGCTTGCCAAAGTCAAGATCAAGCTTAATTAAGTCCAAATGCAATTTTCTATCTACTGTGTACAAGACATCCCCATGAATGCACAATTCCTCATAACATAATGAAAGATCAGCTTATAAAAACTATAAATTGAGAATTGTAAGATGGAAATGATCTTTTCTTTTTGTCTTTTTTTTTTTTTTTTTTGAAAAATGAACTAAAGATAAACTAATAAAATTATAAAATAAGCTAGTGAGAAAAGTAAAAATCTAAATGCAATCCTAAATGGAGTAAGTCCTAAATGCAAATCCTCCCCCAAGCTAAAACTTCACATTGTCCTCAATGTGCATGCAATTATAATAGAAGCAAACCGAGAAACGGTTGGTAGCACATAGAACAGAGAAACAAGAGGAAATTCTAATGGGAAAAGGGGCTAAAAAGAAAACTAAAAATGCTAAAAATAAAAGAAAGAAAGAAAAGCTTACAAAATGTCAAGCCTCCCCCAAGCTAGTATAAACAAGGGGAGCCTGTTATCATCTCATCTCAAAGGCCACCAGCTACGGCCACTCCTCTCTGAAGGAGGCGGCTCGGATGCGGATCCAGAGGCATCTGTGTAGTAGGCATCATCTACAGAATAATAACTACTACTAGAAGCAACGATCCCGGTAGGGTTGCTGGCTCCTAAGGACTGGTACTCATCTACTTGGTGACTACTAAAATCACCTCTATACCCACCAAAGCTCTCGACGCCATAGTCAGTACCACAGTAATCAGGTCCGGTCTGCTGCACACCTGCATCATAAGCAGTACCATACCCCCCTTCGGGCCAAGGATAGAAAGACGGGTGGGCGCCCTGAGGTCTAATCACACCGTGCCTAGCAAAGTGATCATAAATGGGGTGCAGAGCAAGCTGCTGGTCGGACTGGACTCTATCAATGGACGTGGTCAGGGCTTGAAACATACCGGTCACGTCGCCTGCAGCATGGGTCGACTGAGAGGATGATCCTACCTCAGGGCCGTGGGACCTAATCTGAACAGGGGGTCATTGGGGGTAATATCCATAACAGGTAGAAAATAAGTGGGACGGGGTAAGATAGCCTCACCCTCCTGAAGTTGAGGACGATGCCGAAGCAATGGAATCTGGTTCACCTTAGCGGTCAACTTGACCGAATCACGGCCAGCTATCCTCCCGATCATATGGGGGTGGGAGACACGAAACCAATTAAGCTAAACAAAATAATCATAATCCAACCCATTTTCCATCTCGTTGGGAGGTGTAGTCAATGCCTGGAGGTCAGTGGTGGCTTGGTTAAAACCATAAACTCGTATAGCAAGGTGAGTGATAAGGCCTCCATAAACAATGCAAGTGTTCTTTGGATTAGTAGCTTTAGTCAACTGAACAGCAAAATAGTAAGGAATGCTAATCGACCATGGTTCATCACCGTTCACATTCAAGAACCCTCCTAAAATATCTAACTCTACACCTCTCACCAAATGAGGCTCAGCACGGCCCAAGAAGGTCCATCCCATGAATCTTTGCCAGATTCTAATGGCGGGATGATGGATGTGTTGGTGTGGGACATGGTCCCAACGAGAGATGGGGTAAGTAGAAATGGTGTTCCAAACATGGCTAATATCAAAGCCTTCGGGAGGTGAAGTAACATTATCCCTGTGGGTGAGACCGAATTGGTCAGCAAAGGTCCGTAAGTTCATACTATAGTCATCGTTGAATGAGCGAAACCGAACTTGAGGCATAGAGTCTCTATTCCTAGATCTTTGCAATTCAAATGAATTCAAGAATTCAAGGGTCAATTGAGGGTAGGTCTTATAACTAAAGTTCATACTAGCAGTCATTCCTAGACCCCTGAATAGTGCTTTGGCATGCTCATAAAGCTTCATGTGTCTTAAAGAAGAAACATCTAGGAATTTGGTAGCTCTCATACCCTTGCTCTTGATGATAAACCATTTTTGCCATTGCTTGTTCGAGCTAAAATCCACATCCGGAAAATCAGGATCATGCATAGCACCTTGTCCTTCTTGACTCCCGGTTTGATCATCGGCTTCTAGCATTTCTATGTCTTCTTCATGGGCTCTACTACTTTCTCCTTGGTTGGTAGTAGTTCTTGCCCTCTTTGATCTCCTTATTGTAGGTGCCATTTGCTACAAGAAACTAGTATTAGAACACTTCATTATAAACATAAATTGATAGCATAAGTGTTAGAATACTAGGCTTTCAAGCACAAATTCAAGTATAACCACATAAGTGAAACATTATCATGCTACTTTTGAGCACAAATTGATGTTCTTAAGCATAACAATCTTTCACTAAGATTTTGAGCAACATTACACTTGAATCATGAGTTTTGGCACTACTTAAAGATACTAATGCTAAAACAACACAATAAGAGCATAAGTTCAAAGTATAGAGCATCAATTCAAGCATTATACTACAATTTAAGCATGAGGTTTTTAGCATAAAGTAGAGATGAGTATCCTAATTGGCATATGAGCATTCAAATCATAGTAAGCTTGCTAATTAATCACTAACATTCACTCTATAACATGTAAGAAGCATTAGAAATCCAATTTAAACAAGTTTTTCAAGTGAAATCAAAAACCCCCAAATTTGGGTTAGGGTTTGTTCATGTTGGATTTCTAAAAAATAAAGAGATTGAAGTGACTAAAGTAGAAGTAACTTACTTGATAATGCTTAGATGTTGCCTTGGATAAACTATTGTGACAAATTTTGCAAGAAATGACTAAGAAATGAAGGTTTTTTGAGAGATTTTGAGCTTTGAATATGGAGAATACGGGATAGTAGCAGCAAGCAAAGGGTAGCAAATTGGTTTTATAGAAGAAAATAGAACAAAACTCGAAACAGACAACTTACCCGATCCGGTATACATGAATCCGATCGGAGAAGTGTGTTGATCCGGATTTTGTTTATTTTTTCTTTGTTACTTGCTCTTACCTTTTGGCTATGGCCTTGAATTATACTTACTAACCTTAATTGACTTGGCAACATGGGCCAAGGGTAGCTCCTTTTCGTCTCAATAGGTCCTCCGGTTCCAAGTACGAAAAACTATCAACTAAGCATGCATTTCTAAAAATGAAAATAACAAGTAAAACGAAAATTGTTTCCTAGCTATTACAACCCAAAAAATCCAAAAAGAGTGTCCAAATGAAATAGTTCAAAGCAAACATTGTCTATTTAGTGGACTAAAGAATGCACTAAAAGAAAGTAAAGAGAAAGACGGGTTGCCTCCCGACAAGCGCATTTTTAAGTCATGCTAGACTTTGAATTTCTATCCCTCTTTAAACCTTGTGAAGGGATGTGGGCTCCTTGTAGCCTGATTTCGTCCTTGGATTTTTCATTCATTTACCCTTGCCAACATCCATGGCAATCTCATCCAAATATATTTCCGAAGCTTTCTCCTTACTCTTTCCATTCCTAAGAGGATTATCAAAAGATTTGTCACTAATCATGTCGATTGTGACTATTAACGGTTCTTCACTCTCTTGGGTGGTTTGGCTTGAACTCGATGGGGTCAACTCTTCTACTCTCTTTTGGAGAGACAAAATGGTTGATTTGAGTGAGCATATTGTAGAAAACAAGTATGAGTACATGTTATGTTGTGCATGGATCACTTCCCTCAACTTGGAGTCTACTTTTGCTACTACTTGATCATTTTGAAAGGATGAGTATGGAATGGTATGAGGTGTATTAGTAGGTTGAGTTTGGCGAAATTGTGGGTGAAAGGGGTTTAATGGTGTGAGTTTATTCTCACATCTTTGAGGTACATGCAATATTCCTCCACAAAGTTCACAAGGGGTTGTTAGTGAGGTAAACGGGTTTAAAACTTTCGGACGATATAAAGTACTTTTTGGGGTGGTTTCATTTGATGGAACGGGACAGGCTAAGGAAATGGTAGTGTCAACATCACATGAGGTTTCCACTCGGCTTTTCTTTCGCTCTTCCCCATTACTTTGGGAACCTTCCCCACTTTCTCTTTGTGAATTACTCGATAGGTTTGACATGGTGGATTGAGATTTAAACCTACGATGGAAAGCTATAACGATCTCTTCCCACTCCATTGGTTTTGTGGCATCTTTTAGACGACGGGTGAACCACCATTTAGCTTCTCTCTTTAGTTATAAAGGAAAGAGAGTTTGTTTGATTTGGTTTTGGGTGATCCCCTCCCTCATAAAAGTTTGACACAACTCACAAAAGGTTTGGATATGGTGTGCTGGGTTTTCATTTGGCTCACCACTGAATTGGTTACCTTCAGTGAGAGCAATTAGAGTGATATGGACCCTTAGGATCCCATTAGCAAGTTCAAAAACCCGGAACTTAGAATATTGTTTTGTTCGCACCATTTTTGTTAACCTAAAAGAAAAAACACAAAAAGGAAAGTTAGTAATGATTTAAAGGTACGGTTGCACCTAAAAATGGTAGAATTTTAAACAAAAATCAGCAATACATAGATAAACAAAACCGTGCTCCACGGCAACGGCGCCAAAATTTGACCGGGTTGTGTCGCAGTCCCGATACAAAAATAATTACCCACACTTAGGCTAACAACATAAAGAATGTAATTAGGGAAGTAGGGATCGATCCTCAGTGAGTACGTGTTAACTATGAATTGCTATGGAGTGATTTTCATTTAAGTCCGATTCATTTGGGTGATTATCTAAACTACTAACATGAAATAAAATGACAAGTATGTAATGACGATATTTAAATGACAAGTATGGAAATTGCAATAAAAATAAATCTAATCTAATTGACGGAAAGAAAGGTGACGATAATTAAATCTAACTAACAATGATAATTAAAATGACAATATTGAAAAGCTACCTAACTAAACTAATAAACTAGCAAATGGCAATAAAGTAAATTATCTAAGAACGGTAATAAAATGACAGTAAAGTAAACTAACTAAACAACAATAAAATAAACTATCTAATCAAATTGATATAGAGAATTAGAAATACATGTTAAATGATTAAAAGCTTTATTGATACCAACATTAGAATTACTACGATTGTCTAAGCCTTGTAGCGGTATATTTCTCTCGGATTCGTACCGACTTTTTAATGGGTCCTAACGTCCTCTCAGCCTGGTTAGGTCACTAAACCCCTATTGGTAGTCCTAATTCCCATCCCAACTCTCGTTTCTAAGACGGAAGTTGACTAATACAAACAATTGCTTATGGCCACTAAACAAAGTTATAGAATTTAACACGACCAAAGGAAGAAACAAACTAGATGGTTCTATTGGTATCGACTCTTCTTTCAATTCATTTTAACTAGCAAATCATTTCAACATTTTCAATTTTAATTATTGTATTTACACAATGATAATCTTACAATATTATATTTAATTTATATAATTAAATAAATTAAGAGGAAAATGATAAGCAAAATTAAACTACGAAATAAAAGTGCTAAAATGATTAAGGTGATTATATTAGTAATGATTATAATGATGAATTTTATGATTATATGATTAGGCAAAATAAAAGATGACATACTAAACGATATTTTGGTTTTGACTAGATTATTTTTATATGGATTTCCTACCAACAATAATATAAAAACAAGACTAATGAGATTATAATTCATGGACTTAATATGATGAAAACAATACAACTAACATAAATACTATAAAGAGAAAACAATGATGTCGGAAATTGCGTAAATAAAGGATAGAAAATTACCGAGATTGGAATGCAAATTATGTAAGAAAAAAAGTAAAGAACAAATATCCAACCCAATGTAATGACAAATGCTTATAGGAACACTAGAAAAGTACTTGGAAATTGCTACAAAAACTAGTCTAAGATTGCATAAACTATAAACTATAATCTAAAACTTGTATGAAAGATATGTAATGTTGTGTTATTCTAAAATGTATGCTAATTGTGTTGTGTATTGTGTTGATCCTTGGCTTTTATAGGGCTGCATATCTGCTATGCTTCGTCGAAATTCATACCTTAGACAAAGCCATAAAACACACCTTTAAATCTTGGTAAAAGAAGAGCCAAGAGACGTTCATCAGCAGACATACCCGATCGGGTATGTGTAAATCCGATCGCGTATGTAACCCTAATGGATTTTTTGTTGGAGTAGGTGTCCTCCACAATAGTGCGCCACATAATGAATCTTATTAAGGAATATAATTGGGATATTTATTGACTATATATATGATTAGTCAGTTGATTAACGTAAATCAATAACGGTTGGCTGACTAGAGTTTGACGTTATTGTCGTTTGACGGCGGTGATCAACTGATCCCTTTCGGTCACACCTAAAGGATGAAATCCAAATAGTAACTAATTATTTGTATACGATACAGTTAATTAGTACATTACATATATTCGATATGTACGAGAGTTAATTGTTAGAAATTGAGTTAAGAACTCAAATTCGATTAAGTTTATTTTTCAATTATGCGATAATTGACTAATAAATTTATATCTTATTTTAATACGATTAAATAAAGATTTAACTTAGTAATTAATCGTTAAATTACAAAATTAGTTGAGGTTTTGAGATAGAGGTAATTAGTTAATTATATTTACAAGGAGTTGTAAAATAAATTAACTAAGCATTGTGGGACCCATTATATATTGATATAATGGTAAAATATTACTTAAAATGTTAAGTACATATTATTTATTTAATTGAGTCATATAATTGTTATATGATCAAATTAACACTTAATTATACAAGATAATTAACCATATGATCAATAAGTATTTGTGAGACAAATATCAAAAATCAAAATGGACCTAACTAGACCAATTGTGGCCGGTTATGATGTAGTTACAAGGGTGATGATTTTGTTCTTGTTGTAACTCTTTAGTTAGCATTTGAAAGTGACATAACAAGTATAAAACAATCATCATCTTTTGTACAACACTCCACTCTAATGCATGTGATCAAATTGAACAAAATAATAGTCCAAATGTGGACTACAAGGTCCGGCCAAATGGCCTATATAATGAGCATTTTGTGTTCATTTTATTACTACTTCATTTTTGTGCTTGTTTTCTTACTTCTCTCAAAAACCTCATCTTCTTACTAAAACTCTCAAACACTAATATTTACTAAGTATTACTAGTGTAGTAATATAGTCATAATATTAGTAGAATAATATCTATCTTATTATCTAGTTAATAATAAGGGTAGATTATTTGGGTTAATCTTGGTGCAACTTAGAGGAGATCTTCTATTTTGGGGATTATTTGTATTCAGCCATATTATTAGCTCAAGAACAACAAGAAGGAGTTCTTGTTGTGCCCTTATATTTTCCATATCAATGTGAGGAAATTTCTTCTCTTATATAAATGTCTTTATATTTGCATGCTTGTTACATAGATCATTAAATACTAAATTAACAAGTAATATAGGAACTAATTTGAGGAGTCTAATTAAGGTCTATGGACTTTCAATTGGTATCAGAGCTAGCTTGTAGCATGCATGTTCATTTTGGACATTTTAATTAAAGTTAAAAGACAACTAACAAATCAAAGATTTTGAGTTAAAATACGATTCTGACGAAAATGTTTGGTGCATGTATACTTACTGACCTCAAAATGTTTGTGGTTAAATTTCGTGATTTTAGGGATTAATTTGCTATTTATTTTGATTTTTGGCGTTTAAACCGAGTTAACATGCATTTTATGAGTTAAAACTTAACTAAAAATAGTTGCATGTTGATTCTGGCCATGAAATTTTAATATGATCTCACATGCACTTCTTACATATTGTATGTAAAATTTCGTGACTGTTACTTATGTATTGCATGATCATTGATTTTTATACGATAAAAGTCGATAATATGAGATTATAATGTTCATAAAATTGAAACGTCCATTTATGGTCTTGAAAATTTTTTGTACATTTAAAATTCTGATTGTGATACTCTTGGTGAAATTTCATAATTTGTTTCACTGTTTTACTATATCTAATGTTTTTATTTGATAAAACCATTAAATACAAAGCTATTTGTTCATAAAATTAATTTAAATTTTTGAGCAAATATTTTTTTATTTTGATATTTCCTGGAATTGTTCCAGAATGTACAAAATTTTTGGTTTCAAATTTTATGATGTTTATATTTTATTTTGGTTTTATTTCATAATCGTTATGATTAAACCGTAATATTTAGCAAATGAAATCAAATCGATCTAATTAATGACCAACAAAATTAGTAGTGACGAATTTTGAGTTCTAAAACAGTTTAGTTAATTAGTTTGAATTTAAATGCGATTTAAATGTTGATAGTGATTTTTAATGGTTAAAAATCAATAAATCCCGGAAAAATCGAGCTACAATGAGCATGAATGAATTGTAGGACGATTTTGGCATGAATTTTGCAGCAATTTATTTTATTTATGGTTGAATGAATGAATTTCATTTATTTAATAATTTATGCAAATTTTGTACCTAGTATGGCCTAGTTATTTTTTATCGTTATTACCCGTAATGTAAGGGAATAACGGTTTGGTTGTAATTTTATTGCGATCTCGTATCGCCGGTTTGTATAATTTTAATAATTTCATTTCATAGAATAAATGTATAATAGGAATTTGTATATTTGTATATTTGTAATTATTTTTTATGAAGACCGGTTACTCCCTCAAGACGGTGCCATTTTGGAAGGTGTTCCAAGTGAAGAGGCAAGGGACCAAGGAGTTGGTTTCCGAATTTGTAACTATCTAGTTAATTTTGATTAGCTAGGTGGCCATACTAGGATTTTATTGTTGCTTGGTTGCTTGCATTATTTCCGCTCATGCCAAAATCGTCACACATGCATTTTATTTACCGTTATTGCCAATTCAACGTTATTAACAATTCACCGACTTAGTTCACTTATAAGGAATTAATAACTAAATTGACAAGATCTCTCACATGTTTAAAAAATTGAGATTAGCCTTACCAATTAATAACACCTATGAATCCCGAGTTCATTAGGGCTACCACGCTCGTGGGTCCCTTTTTACCTCGGGTAAGTAGGGTGATACGATCACAAGCTAAAATTGGATTGGACTCAATGAGATAAGCGTTATCTTGGGACTAGGAGATCGATTTAGTTGAAATCCGTCAACCAAGAGTTCTAAAGGTAGAATTAGTCAAGTAATGACTTACCGTTTCTAGATAAAGGTAGCATACGATGACTATTTTTATTTAAAAAATGGGTCTTGGAATCATTTATATAATTTAGTGAGAGATCATTATATGAATGCTAAACTTGTTAAAAAAAATTTCAAGTAAATTAACAATGAATGTTTATATATTTCTTTTTGTTGTAGTTACCATATTCGCATAATGTCAACATCATCAAACGTTGCAACCTTGGGTAGAGACTCATGGTTGATGTCCGTCATGGACAAGTGTGTCCTAAAGGATGACGGAAGTAACTTCGTTGAATGGGAGTCAACGATCAAGAGCGCCGCGTTATCCGATAACGTGCTTCGCTACTTGCTTGAAGAGCCCCCCACCGAACCCGCGCCAAGATCGTCTGCGGTGGTTCGGGCTGAATATGACCTTTATTTGAAGGTTGCTAATGACGTCAAGAATGTCTTGATTTGGTCAATCTCACCCAAACTCAAACTCCAATTGATCTCTCTCAATGCATATGCGATATTCACGAGGATCACTTCGATGTTTTCGCAAGCCCCTCAAATTCTCCACTATGAGGCAATTACGAAATTCTTTGACACTAAGCTTCAAAGGGGCCAAAAGTTGGCCCACACGTGCTCCAAATGGTTGAGCACCGCGGACCCTTAGAGCGTCTATGGTGCACAATTCCGAAGAATTTGGTGGCTGGGTAGATCCTTCATTCACTCTCACCTAAGTTCACACCCCAATTTAGGGTGCCTATAACATGAATGGCATGGACAAGAGTTGTCCATGACTCCATGCACTCCTCACATGCCAAGCGGAGAAGGGACAGTGGAGGTCGAGTGGGAGTGAACCCAATGGTATTTTTCTTTCCATGAAAATGAAGAACATGCACCTTGGGGTGAGGAAGGACAAGGGAAAGGGTAAGACTCTTTTCAAGAAATCCGGCAAGGGAAAGGCCAAGGTCTTTTATAAGGCCAAGCCCAAAGTCAACAAACACGCGGAGGCTGATTGCTATTATTGTAATGGCAAAGGGCATTGGAAACGCAATTGCCCCAAGTACTTGAAAGACAAGAAAGACGGTTGTGTGACAACGTCAGGTAAAATTCTTTCATCACTCTATATGATAGATATTAACTTTGCTAGTACCTCTTCTTGGGTATTTGATACCGGTTGTGGTTCTCACCTTTGTAATCATGTACAGGGGCTGAGGGACGTTCAAGCACTAGCCAAGGGTGACGTGGACC
>JAIUZE010024535.1:0-16817 GCA_022085475.1 Heliosperma pusillum | reverse complement strand
TGCATATCAATAGAACGACAACGGAAAGGTTGTCAAAGAAAACCAGAACCCATACTTCGTCAAAACAGCAAGAGAGATGAGAATTCTAGAAAAAGTCAAGCAAGTAAGCTCAGCACAATTACATCGCCTCGCAAAATAACAACATTTGACGGTCGGGTCGATCAACGCTACGCGTTCGCCTCCCAACAACGTTGTCATATTCACACTAGCAGATGCAACAAGCACACATTAATGTACCCTTATCGCTTCGACATCAAGTCCGACAAGTATAAGGGTACAAACGAGAAGTGAGAGTTCAACTCCATCCAATGAACACGACTTAGTCGACTACTCATCGTATACAAGACACATATGCGTGAAACAGCCAAATCTATCATTAAACATGGAGTGTAAACTAATAAGGTTCACAAGTTTTAAGTAAGCTTGATGAACTTGATTCAAACTGAGAACAAAACAAGTGACAAGGGATATTGTTTTAGGGATATTGAGTTGTTTAACTGAAAGACTCAGGGGATATGACTTAGAGACAATCCTCTACAGCAAGGCACAAGAGAAAAGGACTCAAAGACTGGATTTAGAGATAGTTTTCAAGTATTACAGCAAAGCACAAACACTCTAAACTAAACTCAACAGCAAGTAAGTTAACCACAGCAAAGCACAGGTATAACTTTACTCACAATACAAGGCACTGATCAAACACCTTGGAGATGTATCAGGCTTGCTTCAAACTACAGCTCTTAGCACAAGTTTGATAACATTGAGTGATTTCTCAAAGTTTAATTCATTCATTCATCAAAGTCTGCTCAAACAAACATACAAGACCTCTTTATATAGAGGGGCTGATAACTTGTGAGCCATTGGATGCACAGATCATCCAAGGGCCAACTTAGGATTCAAACTACTACTACTGACACTAATTAAGAGCCTCATAATAGGACGAGCTCAACAACTATAAAGAACAGACACAAGACACAAAAAACAGACTGAACAAAAAGCAAATAAAGCAGTTTTGGAGTTTTCCTGAAATGGAAATCTGTTGTTCTTGTTGCCTTGTTGCTTTGCCTGGATGTGTTGCTGCTCCTTGGGACTCCCTACTCTTATTAGGACATAGATAAGACCTGCCTTGGACGAGGACAAGTTGACTTAAACAAAAGGAAACCACAAACTGCCTTGTACTTTCTCTGTTTTTAATGGGTTTGCTGGACTCTAACTTGGGGTGTCTGTTTCATGGGTTTTTACTAGACTTCAAAAGGATTTGTCCTGGACAAACTTGTAGCTTAGTGGGTTGGCTTGATGGTAGGCCATGGTGGGGGTGGTTGGGATGCTCTGGTGTACCTCCTAGATACAGGGTTTGTGAATTGGTCTGTCTGAGCCTGAAGGGTTTTGTTTCTGTCTTGTGTGGGTAATGTGGGTTGTGTTGGGGCTTGGCATGGGTTGTTGAGTCTTGGACTGTCTCCCTCACTGTTGTAGCTTGGCATGGTTTGGTCTTGGCTTGTCATAGCTTGTTGTTTGGACCTTGTAACTCTAGCTTCCATCTGAGGGGTCATTGGGGTTAGGCTTGCCTTGTTTGTGGCTTGATCATCAAGGCCCCTTGGGTGAGCTCCTGCTGCAGCCTCCCCAGGTTGAAAAGGGCTTGACCTCAAGCCTGTGTCTTCTTCTCCCTCAGAGTCTTCAAAGAAAGGACTAAGATCTCCAACATTGAATGTCCCATGGACTGCATACTCTCCTGGTAGATCAATTTTGTAGGCATTGGGACCTATCTTCTCTATGACTTGAAAAGGACCATCTGCTCTTGGCTCTAGCTTGTTCTTTCTCTTGGAAGGGAACCTTTCTTTCCTTAGGTTGATCCATACTAGATCTCCTGGTGCAAAGTCTTTCTTGGTCTTAGGAACCTTGGCATTCTTCTTGTACAGATCATTAGCTTTCTCAATTTGTTTCCTGACTGATTCATGGAGTTTTAACATTTGTTCCACCCTCTTCTTGGCATCATAGTGGACTTCTGACCTGCACACATTAGACAAACTCAAAGGCATTAAGGGGTTAGTACCATAGACCACTTCAAAGGGGGAGTGGCCTGTGGCTGCTGATGGAGCTCTATTGAAAGAGAACTCTGCTTGAGCCAACTTCAAGTCCCAATCCTTGAGAGATTTGCTGACTATACACCTCAAGATTCTTCCCAAGGTCTTGTTAGTCACCTCAGTTTGGCCATCAGTTTGAGGGTGATGGGAGGTACTAAACAATAACCTAGTGTTAAGCAGTTTCCACAATGTCCTCCAGAAATGGCTCATAAACTTTGTGTCTCTGTCAGACACAATGGTCCTTGGAACTCCATGTAACCTCACCACCTCATCAAGGTATAGCTCTGCTACACTCACAGCATCCTCAGTCTTCTTGCATGCAATGAAATGTGCCATCTTACTGAACCTATCCACAACCACCATGATAGAATCCTTCCCTCTTGCTGTCCTAGGCAATGCCATTATGAAATCCATACTAACATCCTCCCAAGGCCTACATGGGACTGGTAGGGGAGTGTAAGGTCCTGCTTGGAAAGAACTCTTGGCCTTTTGACAAACTCCACACCTTCTGAGCACTATTTGAACTTCTCCCATCATCTTAGGCCAGTGGAATTGATCTTGTAGTATGTCCACAGTTTTCTGAACCCCAAAGTGTCCTCCAAGGCCACTCCCATGTACCTCCTTGATCAATAGGTTCCTATAAGATCCTCTGGGAACACACAACTTGTTTCCTTTAAACAAGAATCCATTTTGCAAAGTGTATGGTGAGTCAATGGTTCTTGTTCCCTCTTTCTGTGCTAACCAATCTTCTGCAAAGTCTGGATCTTCTTGATACATGTCCTTCATAAACTCAAAGCCAAGAACCCTTTGCTCCATAGTTGATAGCAGAGTGTACCTCCTAGACAATGCATCAGCCACCACATTTTGTTTGCCCTCTTTGTACTTGCTAGAAAAGGTGAATGACTGAAGGAACTCCACCCACTTAGCATGTCTGTGACTGAGCTTATGCTGGCCTCCTATGTACTTCAATGCCTCATGATCAGAGTGTAAGACAAAAGGTTTGGGCTTCAGGTAATGACTCCAATGCCTCAGAGCTCTGACAAGAGCATAGAACTCTTTATCATATGTAGAATAGTTTAGCTTGGCACCACTTAGCTTTTCACTAAAGTAGGCTACAGGTTTCTTCTCTTGGATGAGGACAGCTCCAATTCCCACTCCACTTGCATCACATTCAACCTCAAATAGGCAATCAAAGTTTGGCAATCTTAGGATAGGTGCACTGCACAAGAGCTTCTTCATGTGTTTGAAAGCCTGTAAAGCATTCTCAGTCCAAGTGAACTCTCCCTTCTTCATGCACTCAGTGAGAGGTGCTGCAATGGTGCTAAAGTCCTTAATGAATCTTCTGTAGAAGGATGCTAAGCCATGGAATCCCCTTACTTCTGTAATACTCCTAGGGATAGGCCAAGACTGGACTGCCATGATCTTGTCTTGATCAACTGAAATGCCTCTACCAGATACCACATATCCTAGAAACTTGACTTCCTCAGTCATGAAGGTGCACTTCTCAAGCTTCCCAAAGAGCTTGCTCTCCTTAAGTATTTCAAACACAGCCTCAAGATGCCTCAAATGATCATCCTTGCTCTTGCTGTAGATGAGGATATCATCAAAGTATACCACCACAAATCTCCCTAGGCAAGGCCTAAGCACTTCTGTCATCAATCTCATGAAGGTACTTGGGGCATTTGACAGGCCAAAGGGCATGACAAGCCACTCATAAAGGCCATGCTTTGTTTTGAAGGCTGTCTTCCACTCATCTCCTTCTCTGATCCTCAATTGATGGTAACCTTGCCTCAAGTCAATCTTAGAAAAGAACCTTGAGCCACTTAGCTCATCCAACATGTCATCAAGCCTAGGTATAGGGAACCTATACTTGACTGTGATGTTGTTGATAGCCCTGCTATCTATGCACATCCTCCAAGTCCCATCCTTCTTAGGAACCAACAATGCAGGCACAGCACAAGGGCTTAATGACTCCCTTACAAACCCTTTACTCATCAACTCTCCAACTTGCTTTTGTAGCTCTTGTGTAGCCTTAGGATCACATCTGTAGGCTGGTCTATTAGGTAGTACAGACCCTGGCACAAGGTCTATTTGGTGTTCAATCCCTCTCAAAGGGGGTAAGCCATCAGGAAGTTCCTCTGGAAACACTTCCTTGAACTGATCAATGAGGGGCTTAACATCTGCAGGGATCACCTTAGACTCTTCTTCCTGAACTTCCTTTGATAGCAGCATTACTATAGGTTGCTCCTCACTACACTCCTTGACCATTGCTGACTCAGATAGAAATACAACTCCACTAAAATCCTCAGCCATACTTGGACTTCCATAGCTCTTCTGGTGTGGTGGCAAGGGGGCTAATGTCACCTTCCTGCTCCCATGCTTGAAAGAATAGGTATTGCTTCTTCCTTGGTGTATGGAGCTTTTATCAAACTCCCATGGCCTTCCTAATAGCAAGTGACAGGCATCCATTGGAACCACATCACACAATACTTCATCCTTGTACACACTGCCAATGGAGAAAGGGACCATGCATTGCTTATCCACCTTAACCTCTGCTCCCTTACTCAGCCATCTCAACTTATAGGGGTGAGGGTGATCTTGAGTGCTCAACTTCAGCTTATCAACCATAGTAACAGAAGCCACATTGGTACAACTACCTCCATCTATAATAAGGTTACAAACCCTCCCTTGTATGGTACATCTGCTCCTGAAAATGAGGGACCTTTGATCCTCCTCCAAAGGTATCTGTTGTGAATGCATTACTCTCCATAGGACTAAGCTGTGGCCTGTGTCAGGGAGTGCCACTATTGCCTCCTGACTAGACTCTTCTTCCTCACTCACCACTTCTTCAACCTCAGGCTCATCCCTTTCATACTCAACTAGACCCTCTTTCTCCCAAGCCTCAACTTCCATTATGGTTAAGGTCTTCTTAGAAGGGCAATCCTTCCTGAAATGTCCATAGCCTTGACATTGGAAGCACCTAATTCTGTTCTCAGTCAATGAAGTGCTTGGCTTTTGACCCATGATGCCCTTACCCTTGTCTAAGATAGGTGGGGGTGCTGTCTTGGGGGTATCCATGGTTCTAAACCCACTATAAGGTCTGGTTTGAAAAGGCCTAACAGGTTTTGGTGTAGCAGGCTTAGTCTTCCCTATCTTCTCAATTCTCAGAGATAGGTTGACAACATCATCAAATGACCACAGAGGTTGCATCCTAACCTTGTTAGCAATGTTCTTATCTAGACCCTCTAAGTACCTAGCAATCCTTTGCTCAGGTTTCTCATTTATATCACATTGTAAGGTGAGTTGTTCAAACTCCCTCAGATAAGATTCAACAGGTTTGTCTCCTTGTTTCAACTTAGACAACTTGATAAACAGATCCTGGGTGTAATCCTTAGCAACAAATTTGTCTAACAGTTTCTTTTTCAGTTTAGTCCAAGACTTGATGGGTTCCTTACCCTCCCTAGCCCTTAACCCTTTCATAGTCTCATACCAAAGGGAAGCATACCCTTTCAGTTTAAGGATGGCTACTTTAAAAGACTTGGAATCATTGTATCCCTTGTACTCAAAGATCCTTTCTACTTCTCTAAGCCATTCTAACAAGTCATCAGGATTAAGACTACCAGAAAACTCAGGGATATCTACCTTAAGATGCTTGTCTGTGTTCCTGTGGATGGAAGCTCTGCTTCTTGTTGAGTCATCTGAGTCTGGGTACTCTTCATCATCAGGTGGCCTTCCTCTGCCTCCTCCTTGGCCTCTTCCACGTCCTCTACCTCTCCCTCCAGCAAGCAAATGGTTGCCTATAACTTGGTCCAAGGTTCTGGTTAGGGTGGTTACAATCCCAGCCAGATCCTCCATCCTTGCTTCTACTCCTGCTAGTCTCTCTTCACTCATTGGGCTATTTTTGTGTTTTTAAATGTAGTTAGGGAAAATGAACTCACTAAGACTCTCAACCAAAGCTCTGATAACCAATTTGGAGTGTAAACTACTAAGGTTCACAAGTTTTAAGTAAGCTTGATGAACTTGATTCAAACTGAGAACAAAACAAGTGACAAGGGATATTGTTTTAGGGATATTGAGTTGTTTAACTGAAAGACTCAGGGGATATGACTTAGAGACAATCTCTACAGCAAAGCACAAGAGAAAAGGACTCAAAGACTGGATTTAGAGATAGTTTTAAGTATTACAGCAAAGCACAAACACTCTAAACTAAACTCAACAGCAAGTAAGTTAACCACAGCAAAGCACAGGTATAACTTGACTCACAATACAAGGCACTGATCAAACACCTGGGAGATGTATCAGGCTTGTTTCAAACTACAGCTCTTAGCACAAGTTTGATAACATTGAGTGATTTCTCAAAGTTTAATTCATTCATTCATAAAAGTCTGCTCAAACAAACATACAAGACCTCTTTATATAGAGGGGCTGATAACTTGTGAGCCATTGGATGCACAGATCATCCAAGGGCCAACTTAGGATTCAAACTACTACTACTGACACTAATTAAGAGCCTCATAATAGGACGAGCTCAACAACTATAAAGAACAGACACAAGACACAAAAACAGACTGAACAAAAAGCAAATAAAGCAGTTTTGGAGTTTTCCTGAAATGGAAATCTGTTGTTCTTGTTGCCTTGTTGCTTTGCCTGGATGTGTTGCTGCTCCTTGGGACTCCCTACTCTTATTAGAACATAGATAAGACCTGCCTTGGACGAGGACAAGTTGACTTAAACAAAAGGAAACCACAAACTGCCTTGTACTTTCTCTGTTTTTAATGGGTTTGCTGGACTCTAACTTGGGGTGTCTGTTTCATGGGTTTTTACTAGACTTCAAAAGGATTTGTCCTGGACAAACTTGTAGCTTAGTGGGTTGGCTTGATGGTAGGCCATGGTGGGGGTGGTTGGGATGCTCTGGTGTACCTCCTAGATACAGGGTTTGTGAATTGGTCTGTCTGAGCCTGAAGGGTTTTGTTTCTGTCTTGTGTGGGTAATGTGGGTTGTGTTGGGGCTTGGCATGGGTTGTTGAGTCTTGGACTGTCTCCCTCACTGTTGTAGCTTGGCATGGCTTGGTCTTGGCTTGTCATAGCTTGTTGTTTGGACCTTGTAACTCTAGCTTCCATCTGAGGGGTCATTGGGGTTAGGCTTGCCTTGTTTGTGGCTTGATCATCAAGGCCCCTTGGGTGAGCTCCTGCTGCAAAACATGTGAATGAGACTCAATATAGATGTTCCAATGATAAAAATGAGTCAAGACATAATACATAAGCATTAGACAAGGTTTAAGAAGCATAATCGATAAGAAACATAAATCCCATCCCAAAACAACATATTTGGAGTTCGTCTAAAACAAGGGTCAACTTTAAACGGTCATAACTAGAGTTCTAGATATAAAAATATATAAATTACAAATGGAGGTGATAACTTATCTTCTTACGGTTCCAATGGTAGGTTACAAGCCCAAATCAAGTAAGAAACGTAGGAGATATGACCATTTTACGAAAATAGGGCCGATGCTTGGATTGTCCCGAACGGGACATGCCCTTCCCGAGCGTGACGAAGGTAGGGAATGGGTATGCCGACTTTCCCGAGCGGGACGGGTGATAGGCTATCGCACACATAATCAAAGATAAATACCCTAGACATTAATGAATGTAGTAATAGGGGTCGAACACAAGGAGACGGGAGTTGCTATACAAGTTGTTATGGAGTAAAATCTATCAAAGTCGGTTATCGATTGGTTTGCTTGGGTTTATGAAACAACAATAATAATAAAGGAAGAGTCTAGGGAGTTAGGGTCACACATGCAAATTATGTAAATGCTCAAGTAAAATTAGGAAATTGATAATAACGATAATTGTTTAGGCTAAAGACACCCACCTCTCGATATTAGTGTCAACCACAGATCGGGTCCTAACGAACTCTCGCTATGGCTAGGTCGATCTACTAACACATGCTTAGTTTATTTCAATTCCGTGCCTCTCGACTTACAGAAAGAATTAACGAATTTAATCAAGGATTGTGATCAATAATCAAAGACTAACAATACAATGCAAGAATGTGATAGAAACAACTATTTGATATCATAACATCTCATTTCAACAATTGCAAATATTATTTATGCATGTCTTCCCTAATTCCCTAGACAAAGTAACTAATCTTGCATAATGTTAACAAATCTAATAACAAATGATAAAGTAAACATGATAACTAACTAATAATGTAAATGACAAAGGAAATATCAAAATAATACAAGAAATAGAATTACCTCAACAAAGGAAATAAAACTTGGAGTTGAAGAACACAATGGAACAAAATAATTTGCAAATGAATTTGTAATATAAATTGAAATACTTAAAGGAATTATTTGTAACAACTAATGGAAACTAAACTATTCTAAACCTAATCTAATGACTAATAATATTGTGTAAAAGAGTGATTTTTTAGAGTGTAGAATAATGTACAAGATGATAAAAAAGATGTCCCTAAGTGTCGAAGTCTTTCTCCTTTATATAGAGAGAGGGACTTGAAACGTATGCATTCACAGAGCTCAAACCCCGATCGAGTAATGGGAACCCCGATCGGGGTTCCACTAACCCGGCTATAATTGCTTAATTACTCAATTAAATGCTTGATGAATCCTATGCTATGCCTTTAGGCTCCTTAATTCTCCGGTTAATTGCATAGTCTTGGCATCCTATGAACATCCAAAGGAGCATCCTATGTTGAGTTGTGGACTCCTTGCATTGAGCTTCATTTTTTGTTTCTCATTTGCATATCAACCCATTTCACAAATCTTCATGTTTGGCTTGTCATTCTCCATATTATCCTTCCATGGTCCATCTTGCTTCCATTAGCTTGGTGGACTTTGGTGCTTGCTAATGTGCTAGGAAAAAGCCTATAAATGCTTAGATTCCTACAAAATGTAACAAACACAAGCAATACACCTCGAACACGTAAATAGCTCACAAACACATTAAAAGAAGTGCAATAATCAAATAAACCGAGCTAAAATAGGGAGCTAAGCTATATATAAAATGGACTCATCAACGGGACCTTTCCCGAGCGGGTTTAAGGTTTTTCTAGGGAGATATAAGATCTTATGGCCTTCCTGAGCGGGGAGGTGTCTATCCCGAGTGGGACGAATACAAGGACAACACTTCCTATACGAAACTTAGCAATGGTTCCCCAAAATTGATTTATGCACAAATTATGCCATAACCACATACAAAACCCACATGAATACTACCATAAGCATAGGATTTACATCAAGGAAGATAATTCAACAACTCTTAATGACTTCAAACTTATAATTTAACACAAATATGATAGATTAACAACATAATGCCAACATTAAACAAACCACAACCAATGAACCACAAACCAATTATTCAACATCCAAAAGTCATAGTTTGAAGACAAGAACTAACAAAGATTGAATCTTTAACATGTTAATCTACTCTAGAACACATAAAGGAACAAACAAAATGATGTCGAGTAACCCGTCTACATTATCTCGAATCTTCTAAAACATCGCCTTTAAGTTTAGGATCCGCCTCCAAAAGGTCCAATAACTAATAGAACAAGAATTAAAACAAAAGGGATAAGAAAGATGTCATCTTTATAAGATGAGATTTTCAAAAGTTAGCAAAGACGACACTTTCTTACTTAGGAGAAAAGAGTACGAGAAAAGGAGGAGATAAGCGCAACAATTAAGAGATTTTGTGCGGGAATGAAGAAGGTAAAAGAGTTTCAAGTTCTTATAACAACGAGGTTTTTAGAGAGAAGTTGGAGGTTGAAGATGATGAGAGAATTTTAGAATTTTGTGATGAGAAAGATGAGTGAGTTTAGTTGTTTTTAGAGTTTCAACCTAATGGGGGAGAAAACCCAAAATACACAACTTAGTCCACAACATGTCAATCGATTTCCATTAGAATTGGCGAGAAAGAGACGGTCCCCAATGTCAAGCCCGACCCGCCCAACCCACCCTTCGGTCACCTTTTAGCCGCATGACCCAAACTAACTCGTTCCATATCACAGGTTAGTTCCGCGTCCCCTAAGCCCTAGCCCAAGCCCAGCCGGCCCTGGTCGCACGCTTGACCAGCCCTAGCCTGACCCGTCCCGGGCTAGACCTGTACACTGGGCCGGGCTGCAGCGGGTCGGGTTGTGGGAGGGGGAGCCCGAGCCCACACCTCGGGCTGGTTACGCGCTAAGCCAGCCGAGCCGGGCTGGTCAGTTACTGGCCCTGAACCGGCCCGGTCAGGTGGGTGGTGAGGCGGGCTGGGCGGGTCTGCTTGTATTTTATTTTTATTTATTTTTAAAAAAAAAATTATAAATTAAATGATTGTAATATAAATTAATTAGTAGTTATTTTTCCCAAATATAAATTAAATGATTGTAATAGAAATTAAATGATTGTAGTATTTAAAGACGTATTCGGTTTAGCCGTTTAGTAGTTATTTTTCCCAAATATTTATTTAGTGATTAATAAAGGGGAAAAAAATAAAATAAAAATAAAAAAAAGGGCTTGATCGAAATTAATGTAACTCTTTTAAAAAGATATCAAATATTTTGTTTAATTGATATCGTTTTTCAAATTACGTTAATTAGGATGCCTACGTATCTCAAAAAAATCAAAGCCCACGTTGTTCTCCACTTACCTTACTTACCTTTACAATGTCAGTTGGATGAGTGGTGAATGGTAATCAATCTTCATCGTCTTCTTCGGCCGTTTCTGCAATTGATGAACCACCGCCGGTTGTTGATTATAAATCATCCGTTGTACTATCTTCTTCTTCGTCTTTAATTCCTTGCATTCTTCTTTGTGCTTGATAGCAATCTTTTTTGCACACACACATTTTGACGGTTCTTGAATCCAAACTTGATCTTTTTTCATCAAGAACTCTTCTACCTGCACTAAAAGCCGACTTGGACGCAACGGTGGAAGCGGTACAACTAGTACATCTCTAGCAACTTTGGATAATATGGGAAATCGTGCGGAGTGATTTCTCCACCATGTTAGAATATTGGGTTGTTGCCCAACCACATTGCTATGGTCAAAGTTTAAATACTTGGTAATAGTATATATAAGCGGTAGAGGATGATGTAGAACTAGAAGAAGAAGAGCTCGATTTTCTAAAGATTTTTTTAGCTAATGGGTGATCCAATACGGTGTTGGTTGGCATTTTAGACTTCTTAGAACTAGGTTCACATTGACCACCAAGTTCATTTCATATATATAATGCATATAATTGATGAACAATATCAATAGCATAATCAACATCAAGTTGGGTATTATATACATAACCTAAAGCACCATAATAAAAATCTAAAACATTTTTTAAACCTTTTGCTTTAACACATGGATCAAATAGCAAACCAAGACAATAAATAGTGAGAAATTTGGTAAAATAATCTAGCCATTTTGCCTTCATTTTCGCAACAACCGGTTGCAAGCAAATAATGTTATTACAATTATTCAACTCATAAACAATAGAACAACATGACAAAATAACACAATGAACATTAGGATCATAAACTTGTGAAAAAATATTTGTTGCATCTTTATAAGCTCTTAGCAAATCACTCACATGTTTGGCAAGTGTCCACATAGATTCATCAATTAATAATTTATCACCTTTAGAACCCTCATGTTCATTATACAAAATAGTGATAACATTTTTATAAGCAATAACATCTTTTAGCATTTTATAAGTCGAATTCCATCTTGTTGGTGTATCTAATGACCATTTCTTAGGCCTTAATCCGAACTTACCACACAAATTAGTATATTCACGTCTAAAATTCATTCCATTTCTAATAATCCATTTAATTACTTGTCTAATTGGGTTTAATAAGGGATATAACATAGCAATACCTTCTTGGGACAATGTGAGCACAACATCTAATATGGACTAGTTCTCCATTTAATATCAAGTTCATATTTAGTTTAACATGTTCAATGCATTTTGTGTTGGCGGAAGCATTATCAAAAGAAATAGACATGATTGTGTTGTTTAAATTAAACTCGTTAATTGTGTTGTTAATACGAGTGTAAATATTGTAACCGGTGTGACGTTCTTCCATTAAATCAAAAGCAATAGTACATTTCTCTAATCTAAAATCATCACTAATCCAATGTACGGTAATACATAAATAAGGTTCACCTTGTTTAGATGTCCAACAATCACTCGTTAAACAAACACGATTTTATATGTTGAAAAAAAAGCAATCACTTTCATTTCTAGTTTGTTCATATTGTTTTTTAGTACGGCGTTTTAATGTTTGTCTCGAAACTTTATAATAAAGCGGTTGTAAAGACAATTTAGCAAATTCCTCCAACTCTTCACTATCACCATAAGTGAAAGGTTGCTCGGTCATGCAAACATATTTAGCCATGTTATCAATCATATCTTGTCGGTTATAAAAAAACGGTTTACCTCCACCGAGAGTCGACGATGCATAGCCACTTATTGTTGGTTGATTTTTCTTTCCTCCATCGGATTTGTAATTCTTAGCATCTAGCTCATACTTACTTTCCAAGTGGCGGGCCAAAGTTCCCGTTCCCGTTCCCTTCTTCCATTTATAAGCGATGACCGGCTTCCCCTCTTGAGCACAAACTTTACAAGAAAATATAAAGTTTTTCGGACATTGGCTTGGCTCACCATCTTGAGGTACTTTGTTGTAAAACAACCAAACCCAAGAAATATCGCCTTTCCTACCACATGTATTTTTGGTAGTGGAACCCGAAGCAACAAAGGTTTGAGATTCTTGGGTATGTGGAACTTGAGTTAGTAAACATAATAAAAAAAAACTAATTAGTAACATACTAATATATAAGCAAATCAATTAATATATAACCATTTAATTACAAATTTACAATATAAAGAAGTACAAATTAGAATATCAATTAATAAATATTTAGAATTTTAGAATATGTATCAATTAATTTGATTATATTTTAAATTAATAATATAATCAAATTAATTATAATTTAGTGTACGTAGAAATGAAATGATAAAATTAAAAACATTAAGAAGTAAAAGAATATCAAAGTATTTACCGTCAAACATTCTTTCCATCTCCTTTTGACCAATTTCTAGTGGAATATCAATGTTGTTATTTTGAGAAATTATGATTTGTGATAGAATTAGAGATATTAAGACTATTTTATAATTTATAACTTGAGTAATTGATAATAATAAATTAATAATTATAAGAGTATTTTTGAATAATTATAACTTATGTATTTGAGAATAATTAGAAGATTAAGAAGATGTAAACTAGAGAATAAATAAGAGAGAATTGTGTGAGAAATTAGGTTAAATGGAGTGGTTATTTATAGAATAAATTAGGGGGGAAACACTTTTGATTTTTGAATTCAAATGACTAGAAAAAAAAGCATTAAAGTAAAAGCCAACGGCCGGCCCACACTGAACCTGGCCGTTCCGGGCCAACTGAGCCAAGTGGTTCAATGCGGGTCACGGGTCAGGGGGCGGGCTGACAACCGGGCCGGGTTCCACCATCACCAAACCGGGACCGGCCCGGGTTGATAGGCGGGTTGACTACACGTGATGGCGGGCCCTTTTTTACGTGAACCGGATTGGCGGGCCGGGCCAACCCGCAATTTTGGCCAGCTCTATCCCGGGCCGCACGCTTGACCTGCTCTAGTTACTATAGGCCTCCAATACTTTGTTCACATAACAAAAAAAAAGAGAGAGATAAAACGGCCTTTGGTTCTCTACGGCCTCTACTTTAATGCCTTAATGGCATGCCCCCAATCATGATATATAAATCATTTAAAAAAAGATGGGTATATATTCTACCAAATCCTCCAAATCTCAATTGCATAACTATTCACCATTTCTCCACTTAATAATATAAGAATTAGAATTACATAAACAAAACACACACTCCCCTTTTCACAAAACAAACAGACAACTGACCAAGTTCAAACATCATGGATGTTGTCAACTTGTTGCAGAGGCAATACATCGATTACATCACTTCTTTGTACAGAGAGGTACTCCCTCATTTCTAACCTTTCTTTATTTCCTTGCAATTTTACCTGCAAAGTTTTGATCTTTAAAAGTTACTATTATAGAATAAGACGGTCTTACATCGTGTGAGACGGTCATTATTGTTTTCTTTATGATGGCTACTCGATGATTTCTGAATTTCATTTATTTCTGTGCAAATTCTCCATTTTTCAATGTTTTTTCATTTAATTTCTTCGAAAGTTGCAATCTTTACAATGTCTTTTTGATGATGGGTACTCTATAAATTCTGGGTTTCAATTATTTCTTCCAAAGTTTCAATCTTTCGAATGTTTTGTTAATTTTATTTAAAATTGCAGGGATATTTGGATGATCAGTTCACTCAGCTGCAGAAACTGGCAGATGAAAGCAGCCCAGATTTTGTTGATGATATTGTGACCCTCTTTTTTCAAGATTCTGATAAGCTTATTGAAAATTTGGCTAGGGCTCTGTGAGTTATCATTTCCTTTTTATTACGGAGTATTTTTTTTAGTCAATTTTTTTTGTGAATTTTGTTTAATTGATTGGTTTTTATTCATTGTTTACAGTGAGCAGCATGTTGTGGACTTCAACCAAGTATCAAATCACGCTCATCAGCTAAAGGGCAGTAGCTCAAGGTATGTTTCTTCTTTTAAAAACCTCGTGCCGTCGTTTAAAGTTCATATTTTGTTAATAATTTCGGGCATTCAAACTAGACGGTAATAATTCATTGATCAAGTTATTAGATAGTCTAGAGGTTATTATCGTTCTTTTTGTATTGTTGGGTTACTTTAGGACTCTGCTTGGTTTGCACCATTAGGTTTTATTCGAATTAGAGTCGGGTAAGGACGTCAAAGTTCTCCTTCTATGTTTTACCGGTGCTGAACTTCTCTTACGGTCTATTGAAGGGTATGGGACATGAATCTTAATTCGGTCATACGAGGGGCTTGATGTGGAGTTTGTATAGGAATGGGCTCTCCCACCCTTTAGGTGATGCGTTCTCCTATTACCTACATTAATTTATAGGGATCGGGCTTGAGAGACATGAGTAAGTTAGATCAACACCTTACCGGTTATCTAAGTGCTCAAGTGTAACATATCTTAGGAGTTATAAAAGTGATAACTGAGTTAGATCAGCATTTTTCTTGGGCGTGCCGACAAAAGCACTTAATTATCTAACAAAACTTGTTGTGTATTCTTTCTTGACAGCGTTGGAGCAAATAAGGTCAAAAACATATGTGCAATGTTCCGCGGTTATTGCGAGGAGAAAAATCGTGATGTGTAAGCTGCTCGGCTTAAACTTTATCCGTTGATTTTTCTTTTGCTGAAGTGCTCATAGTATATTGTCCATTAGACCATTATGCATGACTTAGCATGAGTAACGGGGATGTGAGTGCTGATGATGTTTGGCATTGGATGTTGTACTTTATCGTTTTGGCCATTAAATCATTAAAGTAGAGGTAATTGAATCCCAAGGATTGATATAATTTTAATCTTAGCCGTAGAGGTTGGCTTGAGACTTGATTCTGGGATTGTTCGTCATGGGATGATCTCAGTTTTGCGCTTTAAATGGGGCTGCTAGCGCTTCAAAATGTTGGTTCCATTAGCCATCAAGGCCTTGATAACTCAGTCGCCATGTGGTGTCGGAGATGCCAAGATCATAGGTGATGTCTAGGTGTTGTATGAGTATTATTCAGGCTTTGGCCTTAGGGTTTGTACAGCCTTAATAAACTACTCATAAATGAGAAAAAAGCGGTGGGACAAGTCCCAAAGCATATTTGACTTGTGAAATAATTTGTCTAGGTATTGGGTTGGACCTCTGCATCATTCTGCCATATCACTTTCTGAGGTTTATTATGAAATAAGATACCGCTACTTTGGGTAATAGTAAAAATAGAAAACTGAGGAATTTTATTACAGAAAATTGGAAATTTGAACCAGAATTTCGGTTTTAGAGGGACTATTCAGAAATATTTTGAAACATAGTGATTTAAAATGATTTTGGAGCCAGTGGCAGGACCAAGGTTATAGTCTATGCTATGAGAGCATGATACTCTTATAGTTGATGATTTGAGTTTTCACATGTAATATTGTAATATTGAATCGGTAGCAGCATTTTATAAACAGTGTATCGTCACGGAATAAGATGCATAATAGCTTTATCTTTCGCATTTGAAATGCCTTGAAGAGCCATGGCTACAGCTCATGGGAGTTTCTTCATCCACATCCTCCGAGACTTCCAAAACAATATATACCTCCTGTACAACATTTGTAAACTGTAATAGTGATAAAGTTGCTCATGCATGGGGTTATATTTTCTGCCAATGCTAAAATAAGAAGCCTATATCTCTCTGTTTATAACAAAGCTTTCAGGCTTCAGTAGTGTAATTATTGACGCAAATAAGCTTTTGTCCTCTTTTGAATTTTGTTGATCTTGTGGATGTGATTGCCAAAAGGTTCCTAAATGTAATTGTTTTTTCAATTAAAACGTAGCTTGATTTCTAAGATAAATATAGTTACACGGTTCTTAAGTTAGGGAACATTCTTTCTTTTTACTATGTGATTCCAATTCTCGTGATATTTGCCTTGTAATTCAATGATATCTGTAGAAGTTCTCGTTTCCTTCAAGTATACCTCACCCATGTTCAAGTAGCACAATGCCATGGTTTCCATTGTCTTCCCACATTTCTTGTTTTTTCTATAGGCTAATAATTTCTATCAAGAACACGGA
>JAIUZE010024533.1:0-21828 GCA_022085475.1 Heliosperma pusillum | reverse complement strand
CCACAATAATTGCAAATCAGATATTCTGAAAGATTTACGTACTTCCTTCTTCTGAAATCACGGTCAGAAGGAGTGGATTTGCATTTATCATGGTCTCTACGACTATAGCATTCATGACCAAGACCCATCTTCATGTTATTATTAGACTGTTCGGTAAGGAAGTCTAAGACCTTCTGACTTCCTTCCCACTTATCATGAACTTTTCGTGCATGTAGGAGCAATTCCTTCAAAGACTGAATTTCTTTTTTCACACGACGAATGATCTACATTCGAGTCTTTGGAGGGATTGTTCTTTTTAAAATTTTCACGAAAATCATTGAAACGTTTGTTCAAGATAAGTTTCTCCTCATTATGTTGGCTTTTGGCTTGGGAGAATTCAGCCTTTATATCTTTCAATTGCTTAAGAGAAAGGAGTTTTACTTTCTCGTGCTCACGGATAACAAAACACCTTCCTTTTCCTTAAGCTTCCTCTTGTACAAGCTCATTGACTTTCTTCAATTCGAAAGTTATAGCTTCATTAGCCTATAACTTTTGGGCTTTAAGATGCTAATGTTTAAAGTTTTAACTCTGAGATTATAGCTTCATTAGCTATAACTTTAGACTCAAGAGCTTCTTTCTCAACATTTGTCTTGTCTGAAGTTATAGCTGAAGTTTCCATAACTTTAGACTTGAGCTTTTTAGCTTTGGCCTTTAGAAGTTGGTTTTCCTCAGCAATATCAAGAATTTGTTCTTTAAGATCTTTTAATTCAAGACTCTGTTCATGACAATGATCTAAGGCTTCTTCAAAATACTTAATTAACGACTTCTTAGATAAATTCTTAACTTGCTTTTTAAGTTCAAGATGACTAACCTCTTCATCATCTTCTGAATCTGGTTCTGAATCTGAGTTGCCAACAAGACACATCTCGGATTCGCTCTCATTGTCACTGTCAGAAATTAGGTCAAGACTGACGTTGCTTAGACACAAGTTGGCGACTTCCTCTTCCTCTGACTCGTCGTCGTCCTCTGTGTCGAGATCTCCCCAGCAATAAGCTATCATCACTTGCTTGAATTCCTTCTTGGTTTTGTCTCGTTGATTTTTGTCTTTGATTTTATTCCATGTGGGGCAATCTTTGATCATGTGATCATTATCCCCACATTTGAAGCAACCACGACTTGAGAGAGACCCTTTTGAATCAATTGGCTTTTTGTAAGATTTATTAGTGTTATTGTTAAACGTTTTCCCTTGTGGTTTATTAAAGAATTTTTTCTTAAAACGTCTAGCAAATAACACTGTTTCATCTTCAAGATCCGAATCATGTCTTTCAATGGATTCGGCTTGTAGAGCCACTTTCTTGCTATTACTATCATTTGCCTCATCTTCATCAAGAGTAATCTCGTGAGCCACTAGGGTTCCAAGTAGCTCTTGATAAGATAAGCCAGATAGGTCTTTACATTCCTCAATTACCGTCACCTTAGGTCTCCATCGTTTAGATAGACTTCTAAGGATCTTCCTGGCAATTTCCTCGGAGTCAAAAGTTTTTCCAAGATTTTTCAATTCATTAATGATACTAGAGAAGCGAGTGGACATGCTGCCAAGCGATTCATTTTGTTCCATGGAGAACAGTTCGTATTTTCGCATAAGTAGTGCAATACGTTGCTTTTTGACAACAGTTGTCCCCTCATAGGCTAACTCAAGACCATCCCATATTTCCTTGGCAGTAGAACTAGATGAGAAACGATCAAATTGAGTATGGGTCATGCCGTTTTGCAACAGACTGATAGCCTTTGAATGTTTCTCTGCTTTCTTATAATCTGCCTCAACATAGTCATCTTCTTTCTTTTCGATGGAAGTGCCAGTAGCAGATCCAAGCATGATCTTATTAGGACCATTCTTATTGATTAGCCAACACTCCCAATCGTTACCCTTTATGAAATGGATCATCATATTTTTCCATAAACTGTAGTTCTTCCCATCGAATACGGGACACTTCAGATGTTTGGAATCCATTAAAATAAAATTAAGTGCAGCAGAAAATAAATAAAAATAAACACAAAAATGGATCAGACTCCTTGCTCTAAGACAATCAATAGCACGAGGCTCTGATACGATTTGTAGAGTCTATTGATCGAATACGAAAGAGGGGGGGGGGGTGAATTGAGTATTAAAAACTAGCCCCACTATTTCGATTTATATGATATGTAATTAATTATTTGATCTTCTGGATTAAAATCAACTAATTAATTAATCAAAGTAAGCGCGAATAACGAAATAACGAAAAGTAAAGAGATAAGAGAGAGGCACACGATTTTTGAAGTTGTTCAGTTTCACACGTTGAAACCTACGTCCACTATTCTCGATTAATAATTTTTAGTACCTTTCTACGGATTACAAAAATTACCAACCCACTCGTATAATCAACACTATGATTATAACTCAAGGTGAGTATCGTTAAATACTCTATACTATCTTACGCTAATAAGAAAGTACAATATAACTCACACAGATTCCCGTTAAAGAATTGTAAGCTTATAATGATGTACTATTATCCAATAACGTATTTAACTCAAGCGATTGATAATAATTGATGCACGACTCTTTTGAAAAACAAACTCTAAAAATAATAAATATTTGCTCAAAGGTTTGCTTTAAAACGATTTTGGAAAATCAACACAAGTAAAATATGTAGCCGTGTGAATGTAGTGTATTTCGTGTGTGTTTTTGCAATTTGTATGTGAATGAGTATTTATAGTAGTAGAATCATAGTAGATCTAAAACCCTAGTATAATATTTAATAAAGATACTTATCTTATCATAAACTAATATTTGCTTATCTTTTAGAAATATCTTTATCTCAAAATATTATTTGGTTTATCTTATAGAAATATATTTATCTTGATATCTCAAAATATTGTTGTAAAGATATAGTAGAATCCTAAATTAGGTAAACTAGGAAAACAACCTAAGGAGGCCGAAATCCATAGCTCACGAAACCCTAGGAGGCACGCATCCCTAGGTGGCACAAACACTAGGTTTCACAAAACCCTAGGTGGCTCAAACACTGGGTGGGCTAATTAGGTTAACAACAAATTGAGATAGAATATATTAGAAACCCTAGGTAGCATGACAACCCATAAGTTGTATTACTAACCAATAGAATCTCATAAATATATTCTCAAATAAAACTATTGATAAATATAAAAATGCTCTTTCACTTTTTAAAACATTTCAAAATATTTTATTTCCAAAATCATGCATCAATATTTTATCATCCAAAATCATAGACTAAAGCTATAATTTTGAACATAAAATCTCTCGAATGGAATAGTTACCGAATGACGACCTATACTATCTAATCTTCACAAAGATCTTCAGTATACGGATCATCTCTTCATCTTGATCACAAAGACCCTCCATCTCTAGTCTTGTGTAGTATTATGTAGATCTTGTTTGAAGCGATTTTCTTTAAAGTTATGCCTGGTCAGCTATAACTTCCATGTTCACTTCCAAAGTTATTCCTGAAGTTGTTATAACTTTGTCTCACATACTTTATCAAAGTTATGCCTAACTTTGATCTTTCTTCTCATAATTGTTGCTATTTATAATAAGACTAAAGCACACAATTACACGCATATGATATATTGAGTAAAACCTATTATTACATAAACACATGTCATTATCAAAACCATCAAATTGGTCCAACAAATTCCCCCTTTTTGATGATGACAAGTCTCTTATGATTTCCTCTTAACAATGTGACTAAGTATGGTTCCCCCTCAACAAAGCACTCCAAAGTTATAGCAACTTTGATCGCAAGAACAAAACAACTTAGCCAAAGTTATAGCTCGAAAGACTTTAAGAGATAACGAGTCTTGACAAGGAGCAAGGTTAAGCAAAGACTCAAATCATATCATTTCTTCCCCCTCTTGGCATCATTGAAAAGACAAGAACAAAGACATGAAACGACTAGAATAACACATGTCAAGGCAAGAAATAGATATGCAAAATACGCAATATAAAACGATTTATACCAAGCAAAATCAAGAGTAAATGTTAATTAAAACTACAAACCACAAAATATATTGTTAAGTGCCATTGGGCCGAATAGAACAAGGTTAAAACAAGCCAAAATGGGCCGAATATGGTTAAGTAGTTCAAGAGATAAGCAAACAAAGATCGAAAAGCAAGACATTGTGGGTAGGTGGATGAGGCTAGGGTGCTTTATAACCGGGCCTAGTGCGGTACTCAAGAGTGGAGAGACGGTCAAGGCAAGAAGACACATGTGTAGCTTAAGCGGTGAGGCAAACGTCAAAGTTCCGAACTTTCAACGAAAGAGCCTCCGTCGCATCGTATATAGTACGCATCCCCTCACGCATTTCCGTTCCGCTCTTAACGAAAGAACCGCCTTGGCTCACCAAAAATGTCATCCGATCCCTTTGCCTATACACTTCTTGCTTACAATCAACAATGTTCCGTTCCAACTTAGCAAGGCGATCATCCATACCCGTCATCCAGGTCCGCACTTCTTGACTCATACCCGACCCACCTTGGTCACGGGTAGAGCTCGAACCCACTGCCACGGCTTGAACAACCGTGTCCAATACCGCCTCAATTTGCTTGTCCTGCGCGTCTAAGCGCTCCATTATACTACCTATGAACATATCCAATTTTGACTCAATTCCGGAAAAATCAGCCCCTCCCGGCTGTAACCCGACCGAACCTCCCTTTGTTAAAAACAACAACTCCGGACCATTAGCATCTAACTTCATAAACTTAAAGAACGTATCACACATTTCATCTTTTACGGCAACCCCATAATTGTTCACATTAAAAACTCCTTTCGACTCGAGGAGCCATGAGACCCACATTCCGTAGGGTAGATCAAGAGTAGAATAGATTTTGTCCTCGGTCACCGAAAAAGCGGTTTGTGAGATACGAGAAAAGACAAGAGAAGGTAAATTAACCCGGTTTCCCTCCAACCAATGCTTCACGACCAACATTTCATAGCATGCAATTTTGTCCCGTCCTCCCCGACGCGGAATTACGGTATTCCATAAAAAGTTTAACAAAAAATTCAATTTTGGTGACACACTTCCCGCCAACACACAACTCGACAACGACGCCCCAACATCAAAATACTTCTTAACTTCCAACTTAGCCATGTTCGTCAGTGCCTCCCATGACATACTCGGATTGATTTTGATTCCATCATCAGGAACCGAAAACAGAGTACAAAAGTCCGTCACGGAAATCGAGACTGAACGACCATTAATGACGGCATTCAACACCCCATCGTTTAATGAAACAGAAGCGAAAAACTGTATTACCTCAATCGGATAGACTGGACCCGAAAACTGTGCCACGGTTTCCCATTCTTGAAAATTCAGAAAATCGGTAAAGAATCCTAAAGCCGCATATTTATCACACCAAGCTTTCGGATAGAAACGACCACCGTGTATTCCGTATTGAGCAACACGGTTTACAAGCTTTCTTTCGTCTTTCGTGAGACGGAGTTTATCAAGCCCGTAGGATGTTTCTTGAGAAGAAAAATCACGGAAAGTAACCCGTGCGGTCTCCTCGGGAACCGTGTCAGTGGTTTCGGTCGAAGCTTCTTCTTGGACTCTAGCTTTGCCCTTATTTAATCGTCTTCTTTTTGTACCCTCAAGACCCGCACCGGACTCGGTTTGGTTTAGGTTGGGTGATGTTTGTGTGGGAGTAGTAGAGGTATTTTTGGGCATACTAGGCTTGGGAGTTTTTGGGTTTGGGTTTTTGGAAATTTTTGATCTAGTGGAAGCCATGGAAAAAGCTTGAAAAATTGATGGTGAAAGTTTTTGTTGGTGTGGTACGGATGCCGTGAGGAAGGAGAAGGGGTAGTAAAAATTGGTTGAGTATTGATGTGGTGAAAGTGAAAGGTAATTATGATGGTGTAAGAATTTTGTATTTCTTTTGTACTTGGGCACATGGGTGTACCGGCCCCAATTCCTTATTTCCTTTTTTTTTTTTTATTTTTTTTTTTTATTAATTTGAATTTTGGTAGGAAAAGGAATCTTGGGTGGTTAATTGTTGGGATATGGTAAGAATAGAGTTTGGTAAATAAAAAGATATGGTGATGTATTTTTGTTTAAGAAATTCGGCTATCATAGGATACATGGGTAGAATTCGGCTCAATTTTGGAAAGTGAATAAGATAGGTTTTTGGCAAATATGTGGTTCATAATTCAATTTCCATAAAACACTTCATATGCAAGATACTCACGTAAAATATATTATATTAAACACAAATATACTAGCAATGAAATATGCGGACACAGTCATACAATCTCGTCTTATTCTAGCCACTCACGCAGGTTCACAAAATAAATAAGATGAATTTAATTGCTACCGATTAAACCAATTTCCAACCGCAAAATTTCAAAACGTCTTCTCGCTAACGCCTTTGTTAAAATGTCAGCCCATTGATTGTCAGTACTACAAAATTCGAGTTTAATGTTGCCCTTTTCTACATGGTCACGCAAAAAATGATGTCTAATGTCTATATGCTTGGTACGAGAATGCTGAGCTGGGTTCTTAGAAATAATAATAGCACTCGTATTATCACAGAAAACAGGCATACAACCAACATTAACACCTTAATCACATAGTTGTTGCTTTAACCAAAGTAGTTGAGAACATACCAGCCCTGCAGCGATATATTCGGCTTCTGCAGTAGATAACGCAACCGAATTTTGCTTCTTTGAGCCCAAGTGATTATGCATGGTCCAACAAACGTAGCAAATCCAGAGGTACTTTTTCTATCTAAAGAACATCCCGCATAATATGCGTCTGAATATCCTACTAGATCGAAATTGCACTCAAGTGGATACCATAAATATAAATTAGATGTACCAATTAAATATCTCAAGATACGTTTAACTGCAATCATATGTGATTCCTTAGGACATGATTAAAATCTAGCGCAGACACATACACTGAACATAATGTCAGGCCTACTTGCAGTTAAATATAATAAAGAACCAATCATACCTCGATATGTAGTCTCATCTACGGACTTACCATTTTCGTCCAAGGTCAACTTTTTATCAGTTACCATAGGTGTGTCCATTGGATGAGCGTTCTCCATACCAAATTTTCTGATTAGCTCCTCGACATATTTTTGTTGGTGAATCTTGATCCCTTCTTTGGTTTGTTGGATTTGCAATCCTAGGAAGAATTTTAATTCTCCCATCATGCTCATTTCAAATTCTGAGGTCATTAGATCTGAAAAATACTTGCACAATTTATTGTTAGTAGAACCAAAAATAATATCGTCTACATAAATTTGAGCAACAAGTAAATCAGAACCCTCGGATTTTAAAAATAGGGTTTTGTTGACAGATCCTCTTTTAAAATTGTTTTGTAATAAAAATTTAGATATTCTGTCGTACCAAGCCCTAGGCGCTTGTTTCAAACCATATAACGCTTTATCGAGTTTAAAAACATGGTTTTGAAACTTGCAATTCAAAAATCCAGAAGGTTGTTCAACAAAAACCTCTTCTTCCAAATAACCGTTAAGAAATGCAGTCTTAACGTCCATTTGGAATAATTTCATTCCTTTGTGAGCTGCGAAGGCGATGAGTAAGCGAACAGCTTCAAGTCTTGCTACTGGAGCGAATGTCTCGTCATAATCAATCCCTTCTTGTTGATTATAACCCTGAACGACCAATCGAGCCTTGTTACGAACTATAACTCCTGAATCATCCAATTTATTTCTGAATACCCATCGAGTACCAATCACAGTTCGATTAGGAGGTCGTGGCACAAGGTGCCATACTTTATTACGTTCGAACTGTTGAAGCTCCTCTTGCATTGCTACAATCCAGTCGGATTCTGCAAGAGTTTCTTTGATGTTGGTAGGCTCTATGGTCGACAGAAAAGAATAGAATGAACAAAAGTTATTTAATGTTCGCCTCGTTTGAACTCCCTTATTCAAACTTCCTAGGATAATATCCATAGGATGAGAACTCTTATATTTCCATTTCTTAGAGTTCCTAGGCTCATCATCATCTGATGAACTCTCACTTTCCTCAAATGATTCAGAGTCAAGATTGGTTCCCCCTGAGTTGGACTCTGGGGTTATATCTGAAGTTGGTACAACTTCAGTTACACCATCTTGGTTCTGGTTCAAAGTTATAGCATCATCAGCTATAACTTCAGGTTCATTTTCCTTGTTTTGAGAAGAGACATTCGTATCATCAACAATTGTCTCAGTTCTCTGTTCAAGGTCATTTGCGGATTTATCAAGTTCATCGTTGATTCCTTCAATAACTTCTTCATTATTAACTGGCTCGTCTTCCCTTGAAAGGCGAAAGTCTGGATCATTCATGTCTTCTTCTTCATTCTGTTCAACTTGCTCAGGCACATTATCTTCATCAAATACAACATGAACACCTTCTTCTATGCACAACGTTCTTTTGTTAAAAATTTTAAAAGCTTTACTATGATTAGAATAACCAACGAACACAGCCTCGTCACTTCGTGGATAAAATTTGCTTCAAAATTAACTTTTTCAATTATTATGGACAAAACATTACCCCGAAAGCAACGAAGGTCGAGCTATATGGGTTTTCTCCTCTTAAAAGGTTTCATAGGGGTCTTTGTGAGGAATAGGTTCTAATCATAGCTCTATTGTGCACATAGCATGCATAAGTATGGCTTATGCCAAAAAAAGCTCTTAGGATAGGCCATACACAAAAGGCATAGTGCGGGCCATGTCCTCTAATGTCTATTATTACGTTCCCACGACACCATTTTGTTGTGGGTTCGTGGTGCGAAAAGTTATGGCCTACACCATTCTCCCACAAATTCTATAAAAGCTTGATTATCACATTCCGTGCCAGATCCGTCGAATGGAAAACTAACTTTTTATCATACTGTTTTGGGCGAGCTTCATTATTACTGCAAAACTCATCGAAGTTTCAGTCTAGTAAATAGAAAGATAGGCCATACATAACCCTGGAGATATCGTCGATAGGACGAATTACGTACCTTGACCACGGGCTTCCAACTTTCATAGAGTCCACATAGATCATGTGTACAACTCAAGTGGACGATCTGTACTTACTACTCGTTTCGGTTTGAATGAAGATCTAACTTGTTTACAACGGGCACATGAGTCACACATCTTTTCTTGTTCGAATGTGATTGAGGGTAGACCCTCAACTAAATCCCAAGACTTGAGTTTCTTTAAAATCGTTGGACTGATGTGTGCAAACCTCTTGTGCCACATGCATGAATCATCCACTGTGACTTTCATGCACGTAAAGGAACTTGTAGTGACTTTGTTTAAATCAATCATATACACGTTCCGTTTACGTAAGCCTTCTAAGATAACGTTACTAGTTCCTTCAACTATGATACGACAAACATTTGAATGAAAAACGACTTTGTTGCCTTTGTCACATAGTTGAGAGATACTTAGCAAGTTATGCTTAAGGCCATCTACCAGATATACGTTATTGATAGCATGTGAAGAAGATATACCAATCGTACCTACACCGATTATGTTTCCCTTCTTGTTGTCTCCAAAGGTGACCTTGCCACCGTTGAAGGGTTCTAGTGAAAGAAAAAGATTCTTGTTTCCAGTCATGTGTCTCGAACATCCACTGTCGAGATACCATAGATTATTTTCTTTCACTAATACCTGCAAGAGAATCAAATACAACTTTTAGGTACCCACGCTAAGTTGGGTCCTTTGTGGTTAGTGACTCTATATATTTGATCCTTCCTAACCCATACCTGTTTGACAATTCTTTTCTTCTTAGGATAGGGTTTGCTAGGTTTATTATATTGATTGTTGTTACGACGCACATTAGGTTTAAACGACTGCTTCTGAGTCACATAAGGTTTAGATTTTGAAGGAACAGATGTGTAATCGAAAGCCATGTCATAAAACCACCTGAACTCATTGTTTCTAATCTCATCACGTTGAGATTCAGGTTCAGACTCATTAACACTAGACACGCCATGCTCTTTCACAAAATCAGTTTGATTTTTGTTGTCATTAACATATTTAACACAATTATCTTTAACATGACCGTTGTGACCACAATAATTGCAAATCAGATATTCTGAAAGATTGACATACTTCCTTCTTCTGAAATCACGGTCAGACGGAGTGGATTTGCATTTATCATGGTCTCTACGACTATAGCATTCATGACCAAGACCTTTCTTCATGTTATTATTAGACTGTTCGGTAAGGAAGTCTAAGACCTTTTGACTTCCTTCCCACTTATAATGGACTTTTCGTGCATGTAGGAGCAATTCCTTCAAAGACTGAATTTCTTTTTCACACGACGAATGATCTACATTCAAGTCTTTGGAGGGATTGTTCTTTTTGAAATTTTCACGAAAATCATTGAAACGTTTGTTCAAGATAAGTTTCTCCTCATTATGTTGACTTTTGGCTTGGGAGAATTTAGCCTTTAATTCTTTCAATTGCTGAGAAAGAAAAGAGTTTACTTTCTCGTGATCAAGAATAACAACTTCCTTTGCCTTAGTTTGAGATTGTAAAAGCTCATTGACTTTCTTCAATTCTAAAGTTATTGCTTCATTAGCTATAACTTTGGCTTGAAGGTGCTTAATGTTGAGCTTCAACTCTGAGATTATAGCTTCATTAGCTATAACTTTAGACTCAAGAGCTTCTTTCTCAACATTTGTCTTGTCTGAAGTTATAGCTGAAGTTGCCATAACTTTAGACTTGATCTTTTTAGCTTTGGCCTTAAGAAGTTGGTTTTCCTCAGCAATATCAAGAATTTGTTCTTTAAGATCTTTCAATTCTAGACTCTGCTCATGACAATGATCTAAGGCTTCTTCAAAATACTTAATTAAAGACTTCTTAGATAAATTCGTAACTTGCTTTTTAAGTTCAAGATGACTAACCTCTTCGTCATCTTCTGAATCTGGTTCTGAATCTGAGTTGCCAACAAGACACATCTCGGATTCGCTTTCATTGTCACTGTCGGAAATTAGGTCAAGACTGACGTTGCTTAGACACAAGTTGGCGACTTCCTCTTCTTCTGATTCGTCATCCTCTGTGTCGAGATCTCCCCAGCAATAAGCCATCATTACTTGCTTGAATTCCTTCTTGGTTTTGTCTCGTTGTTTTTTGTCTTTGATTTTCTTCCATGTGGGGCAATCTTTGATCATGTGATCATTATCCCCACATTTGAAGCAACCACGACTTGAAAGAGACCCTTTTGACTCAATTGGCTTCTTGTAAGATTTGTTGGTGTTGTTGTTAAACGTTTTCCCTTGTGGTTTGTTAAAGAACTTTTTCTTAAAACATCTAGCAAATAACACTGTTTCATCTTCAAGATCCGAATCTTGTCTTTCACTAGATTCGGCCTGTAAAGCCACCTTCTTGCTATTACTATCATTTGCCGCATCTTCAGCAAGAGTAATCTCATGAGCCATTAGGGTTCCAAGTAGCTCTTGATAAGATAGGTCAGATAGATCTTTACATTCCTCAATTACCGTCACCTTAGGTCTCCATCGTTTAGATAGACTTCTAAGGATCTTCCTGGCAATTTCCTCGGAGTCAAAAGTTTTCCAAGATTTTTCAATTCATTAATGATGCTGGAGAAGCGAGTAGACATGCTGTCAAGCGATTCATTTTGTTCCATGGAGAACAATTCGTATTTTCGCATAAGTAGAGCTATGCGTTGCTTTTTGACAACAGTTGTCCCCTCATAAGCTAACTCAAGACCATCCCATATTTCCTTGGCAGTAGAACTAGATGAGAAACGATCAAATTCAGTATGGGTCATGACGTTTTGCAACAGACTAATAGCCTTTGAATTTTTCTCAGCTTTCTTATAATCTGCCTCAACATAGTCATCTTCTTTCTTTTCGATGGAAGTGCCAGTGGCCGGTCCAAGCATGATCTTATTAGGACCATTCTTAATGATTAGCCAACACTCCCAATCGTTACCCTTTATGAAATGGGTCATCATATTTTTCCATAGACTGTAGTTCTTCCAATCGAATACGGGACACTTCAGATGTTTGGAATCCATTAAAATAAAATTAAATGCAGCGGAAAATAAATAAAAATAAAAAGATAAATGGATCAGACTCTTGCTGTAAGGCAATCAAGAGCACGAGGTCTAATACCAATTGTAGAGTCTATTGATCGAATACGAAAGAGGGGGGGTGAATTGAGTATTAAAAACTAGCCCCACTTTTTCGATTTATATGATAAGTAATTAATTATTTGATCTTATGAATTAAAATCAACTAATTAATTAATCAAAGTAAGCGCGGAAAACGAAATAACGAAAAGTAAAGAGATAAGAGAGAGGCACACGATTTTTGAAGTGGTTCAGTTTCACACGTTGAAACCTACGTCCACTATTCTCGATTAATAATTTTTAGTACCTTTCTACGGATTACAAAAATTACCAACCCACTCGTATAATCAACACAATGATTATAACTCAAGGTGAGTATCGCTAAATACTCTATATTATCTTACGCTAATAAGAAAGTACAATATAACTCACACAAATTCCCGTTAAAGAATTGTAAGCTTATAATGATGTACTATTATCCAATAACGTATTTCACTCAAGCGATTGATAATAATTGATGCCCGACTCTTTTAAAAACAAACTCTAAAAATAATAAATATTTGCTCAAAGGTTTGCTTTAAAACGATTTTGGAAAATCAACACAAGTAAAATAAATAGCCGTGTGATGTATTGTGTTTCGTGTGTATGTCGTGTATATTCGTCTCCATTGCAATTTGTATGTGAATGAGTATTTATAGTAGAAGAATCATAGTAGATCTAAAACCCTAGTATAATATTTAATAAAGATATTTATCTTACCATAAAATACTATTTGCTTATCTTTTAGAAATATCTTTATCTCAAAATATTATTTGGTTTATCTTATAGAAATATATTTATCTTGATATCTCAAAATATTGTTGTAAAGATATAGTAGAATCCTAGATTAAGTAAACTAAGGAAACAAACCTATGGAGGCCGAATCCTATAGCTCACGAAACCCTAGGAGCACGAATCCCTAGGTGGCACAAACTAGGTTTCACGAAACCCTAGATGGCTCAACCACTAGGTGGGCTAATTAGGTTAACAATAAATTGAGATAGAATATATTAGAAACCCTAGGTAGCATGACAACCCATAAGTTGTATTACTAACAAATAGAATCTCATAAATATATTCTCTATTAAAATAATTGATAAATATAAAAATAAAACTCTTTCACTTTTGAAAACATTTCAAAACATTTTATTTCCAAAATCATGCATCAATATTTTATCATTCAAAATCATAGGCTAAAGCTATAACTTTTGACCATAAAATCTCTCGAATGGAATAGTTACCGAATGACGACCTATACTATCTAATCTTCACAAAGATCTTCAGTATACGGATCATCTCTTCATCTTGATCACAAAGACCCTCCATCTCGAGTCTTGTGTAGATTTATGTAGATCGTGTTTGAAGCGATTTTCCTTAAAGTTATGCCTGGTTAGCTATAACTTCCAAGTTCACTTCCAAAGTTATTCCTGAAGTTGTTATAACTTTGTCTCACAAACTTTATCAAAGTTATGCCTAACTTTGATCTTTCTTCTCACAATTGTTGCTAGCTATAATAAGACTAAAGCACACAATTACACGCATATGATATATCGAGTAAAACACATTATTACATAAACACATGTCATTATCAAAACTATCAAATTGGTCCAACAGTAATGTTTACAAATCTTTTAAAATTAACTTCTATAAGCTATTACATAGACCATGTACCAATATATACATTTTTTTGCCCAAGAATATTTATCTCATCTTGTCAATAGGATAAATATACTAGTTAGGTGGCATAAGGGGAAGGTAATACTTAGGCATTAAGTTAGTAATGGGTAAGAATAAAACTACTCATACTTACCCACAAAGTCAGCCGACATTTTGGCTATAAATAAGCCTTTCCTGCATCACAAATTGTACACACCACCATTAATAAAAAGGAAGTTCTGACAAGTAAAACAAATCCCTCTTGGTTAGACTACACCCATAATTACCTAGATAAATAGTAAAGGTATGGTTTCGGGACCCTTTAGCGTAGAAATTAATAATTTCCTATGACATTATAAGTAATTATAATTAAAAACAACGAATGTAGGTTTCCTATTATTGTTATCTTACGGCTCATATGCTATCTTATTGTCCATTATATTATAGTGTTGATATGTCCGTTTTTCATATAATATACATTTGGCCAATTGTAGCATTCGGGATACGATTACGGGAAGGGGATGACATTACAAATTTAACCTGTGTACATGGAAGGGAGCACGGCTCCATGATATGAGAACTGCGGTTCTGGTTATTACTGGTGAAAGTGCCAGCGGGTTACATAAATAATTATATGGTCCTGTGTACATGGAGGAGGGCTTAGCCCAGGGGAGTTTTACTCCGTAATGTGTCTCACTTCAGTAATGGTAGACCGGTAGTCCATATTTTTAAATGTTATGATAAAATGACAGGGGTATTCCAAATTATAGTTAACTAATATTGATAATAAATATATAAGAAGTATTTATTTAGGACCGCTGAAGGTAACTGAAATCATATTCAGTCAGTGTTGACTGATTTGTTATTATTGTTTATTTTTTTCAGGTTTCTATGCTGGGGAACCGCGGGAGTGAGTTTCACTATAGAAATGAATATATGGAGAAGAAATAATACGTAATATAAAGGTTACTAAGAAAATGTTATAGCCTTGTATTTCCAGTACAGGAAATACGGCGGTGACGCCTTGTAATAAATTTGTTTTCAAGTTTTTTTTTTATATATGAAATAAAAACGTATAGTTTGTTATATACATATTTTTCTCTTTACTTTATATTATATTTCGGGGCGTTACAAAATGGTATCAGAGCCAGGTTAAAAAAAATTTAGTAGAAGAAAAAAAAAATGAATGAGAGGGGTAAATTGTTAGGAGGGTAGTAATAATAATAGTATTGCTATGAGATTGTTTTTATGATATTAATATCCATTATTAACTTATGAGTATAAGATTACTAATGTGGTTACTGTTTTTTTTTGTTTTAGATATAATGGCAGTACCTCACCCGTACGATTTGATAATGAATCCGGATGAAAAGGTCGTGGAACATATAGATCGTCTCAGAAATGCTTTAAGGAATCATAATGTCTTGTTTCCAGCATACCGTATGACTGAACCGTTCTTAGCTCATGCCCTGATCAAAACCTTGCCTGACATAGTACCGTGGAGAACCTTTAAGGAACGGTATTATGATTTGTTAGTAAATGGGGTTCCCAATCATTCCAAGTATCTTCACAGAGGTGCATTTTATGATCGGTGGATCCCAACCTTCGAGGACATAGCGTGGGAACTTTTCACTTTTGAAAGAGACCATGTGGTGTATATTCCTGATGACGAAGTCGATGGTGAAAATAATCCGGAGAACAACCACTCGAATAACAACTCACCTGCTGAGGACGATAATGTTTCTAGTGACGGGAATTTGGAGGACAATGCTACTAGTACCATAATATATGGGGACGGAAATGACACTCCAACCAAGCCGTAATCCAACACCTAGACATGAAGGGGGGGTATCCTAGTGGCTTTATTATCCCTCGTTACACGCAGTGAAATAGAAAATGGCATATGTATTAGGCTAAGACTAATATAAGTTAACTATGGTTGTATGTACATATTATGGTAGCTAGACACCCAATTTTGAGACTTGTAATCTATCTAGGGTTGTTCTAGTAGTTTGCGGATGTATGTAAAATTAGACTGTTTTATATGTTTGGGTGTAATATATACATATATGTAGTGTATGTAAATATAGTGCGCCTGTTAATAAATAAAATCGCGTTAAGTTTCTAATCCATGTGTATTTTATTTTTATAGGATGTCTTTTCCTAATAACATCGATGTTAACCAACCTGCTCCTAATAATCAATCTGATGCAAGAAACTTCGCTGAAATGATGGCCGAAGCATTGAGGAATAATCTTCCTAATAATCAAGAAGAAAGTGTTAAATATTTTAAGAAAATGGCAAGTTATAACCCAAAGACCTACGACGGAAAATCAGACCCTGTAGAGTTTGAAAAATGGGTAAGAGGACTAGATAAACTTTTTGATGCTATACAGTGCCCTGAAAAATGGAGGGTAGGTTTTGCTATCTATTACTTGGAAAGGCAAGCAGATTTATGGTGGGAAACTGTTAAGGACAGAAGAGAGAAACACGGATTTGGATGGATTCAGTTTAAGGAGCTCATGCGATCAAAGTTTTACCCTCCCTCTCTTAGGAGACAGAAAGAGGAAGAATTTAACAACTTGGAACAAGGATCAATGTCTGTTACCTTGTATGCCTCAAAATTCATGGAATTATCTCGATTTGCTCAACACATGGTGGGAACAGAAGAATTAAGAATGAACCGTTTTGAAAGAGGGCTAAATTGGAATCTTCGAGATCGATTGTCTACACATACTTGTTTGAATTATCAAGAAATGTATGATAAAGCCACTAATGCGGAAAGGATAATGAAAGAGAGAAATGATACACCATCTGGAATTAAAAGGAAGTTTGAAAGAAATAATATTACCGGGGGAAACTCGTATAAACAACCCAACTTAGGATTTGGAAAGAACCCTTTTAACCCATCACATGAAAGGAACCTAACCCCACCGTGCTCAATGTGTGGTCGTACTAATCATCCGACCTCCCAATGTAGATTTTTTAGGCCGCGATGTTATATGTGCGGAAGTCCAAACCATATGAAAAACAATTGTCCAATGACTCGTTCGACTGTCTCAAGAAGTACCCCTACGCCTAACTCCACTCCTGCTACAAAAATATCGGCACCTCAGCCTAAAACACAAGGACCGACTCGGGGGCGTGTGTTTGTGATGAACTCCCAGGAAATGGAGACTTCAGAAGACGTGGTTACGGGTAACATTTTTCTTAACTCTAATCCCATTAATGTTTTATTTGATACTGGGGCATCCAATTCATTTATATCTCGATCTTTAAGTGAAAAGTTGAAACTGTCACCTCAAAATAACAAGTTAACACTTTCAGTTGGATTACCTACCGGAGAGAACATTTCATGCCCTATTTGGTATAAAGACTGTGTTTTGACCATAGAAGCAAATTGCTTCCTAGCCGATCTAGTCCAGTTTGATCTACAAGATTTTGATGTTGTATTAGGAATGGATTGGCTTAGTAAGAACCATGTAATGGTAAATTGTCATGAGAAATCATTAACTATTACAAAACCGAATGGGAATGAGATAGTATTTCAGAGCCACAAAACCAACTGCAACAATAGGATTATATCCTTTTTAAAAGCCCTTAAATTATTACGACAAGGATGTAAGGGATACTTATGTGTTGTATGTAGCAATTTAGAGGCAAAACCAAATCTAACCAGTATTCCGGTAGTCAATGAATTTCTAGATGTTTTTCCTGAAGAAATTCCAGGAATGCCACCATATAGAGAAGTAGATTTTACAATTGAACTAATGCCAGGTTGTGCACCCATTTCCAAATCTCCTTATAGAATGGCACCTGCTGAATTAAAGGAATTGAAAACTCAACTAGATGAACTATTAGAAAAAGGGTACATAAAACCTAGTACATTACCTTGGGGAGCACCAGTGCTTTTTGTTAAAAAGAAAGATGGAAGTTTGCGTTTATGTATAGATTATCGAGAGCTTAATAAGGTCACTATAAAGAATAAGTATCCTATACCTCGGATAGACGATCTTTTCGATCAATTAGAAGGATGTGCTATTTACTCAAAAATTGATCTTCGTTCTGGGTATCACCAATTAAGGATAAAACCATATGACATACCTAAAACAGCCTTTAGAACACGTTATGGACATTACGAGTTTAAGGTTATGCCTTTTGGACTCACCAATGCTCCTGCAGTTTTTATGGACCTTACGAATAGAGTTTTTAGACCTTATTTGGACAAATTTGTCATTATTTTTATTGATGACATTTTAATATATTCTAAAGATGAGAAAGAACATTTTCACCACTTAAGGGTAGTTTTGGAAACCTTACGGGAAAATCAGTTGTATGCCAAATTTGAGAAATGTGCATTTTGGTTAAATGAAATAAGTTTCTTAGGTCATGTTATATCAGAAAAAGGAGTACAAGTGGACCCTCAAAAGATTGAGGCAGTCACCAAATGGCCTGTACTCAAAAATGTAGCGGAAGTACGTAGCTTTTTGGGATTAGCAGGATATTATCGTCGTTTTGTGAAGGATTTTTCAAAAATAACCCAACCACTTACAAATCTCATCAGAAAAAGCACCAAATTTGTATGGGATGAAAGTTGCGAGAAAGCATTTTGTGAACTGAAAAATAGACTTACCTCTGCCCCTATTCTTACACAACCAAATGGCATTGATGGATTAGAAGTATATAGTGATGCCTCAAAGCTAGGTCTAGGGTGTGTGTTAATGCAGAATGGGAAGGTAATTGCCTATGCTTCTAGACAATTGAAAGCACATGAGCAAAATTATCCCACCCATGATTTAGAACTTGCTGCAGTAGTTTTTGCTTTGAAAATTTGGAGACATTATCTTTATGGAATTTCATGTCGTATATACACCGATCACAAGAGCCTGAAATACCTTTTTACTCAGAAAGAGATAAACATGAGGCAACGTAGATGGCTTGAATTCATTAAGGATTATGACTTAGATATCCAATATCACCCGGGAAAAGCTAATGTGGTAGCTGATGCACTTAGTCGAAAACCTGTGGCCAACTTACACATGTTTACTATAAAAGAGCCTCATATTCAGCAAGACATGAAAAGACTTGATATAGAGATGGTAATTGGTGATCTAAGTGGTTATATGGCAGCCCTAGAAATAAGACCAACCTTGATAGATGAAATAAAGATAACCCAAGAAACTGATCCCCAATTTGAGAAAATTCGAAAAGATATACAAAAAGGAAAAGCACCGGGTTTTGTTATTCAAGAAGATGGGTCACTTTGGTTTCAAAGTCGTACATGTGTACCAAATTCAGAAATTATTAAGGAGAAAATTCTAAACGAGGCACACAAGTCACGATATTCGATACATCCCGGAGGAAACAAGATGTATAAGGATGTCCGACATACGTTTTGGTGGAGCAATATGAAGCAAGAAATAGCAGATTTTGTCTCAAAATATATTACCTGTCAACAAGTAAAAATAGAACATCAAAGACCCGGAGGACTTCTACAACCCTTAGACATTCCTACTTGGAAATGGGAGTCAATTGCTATGGATTTTGTGACAGGATTACCTGTAACATCTCAAGGAATGAATGAAATATGGGTAATAGTAGACAGATTAACCAAGTGTGCTCACTTTTTAGCCACTAAGACTTCATGGAACTCAGAACAATTAGCTAAGAAATACATAAAAGAAATAGTGAGATTACATGGAGTTCCTACAACCATTATATCAGACAGAGATACAAATTTCTTAGCCAAATTCTGGAAAAGTTTTCAAACAGCAATGGGATCTAAGCTTAACTTTAGTACCGCCTTTCACCCGCAAACAGATGGTCAAACCGAGCGAACCATCCAAACATTGGAAGATTTACTAAGGTCATGTGTTTTGGATTTTAAAGGATCATGGGAGCAGCACTTACCCTTGATAGAGTTTTCCTATAACAACAGTTATCATGCTAGTATTAATATGGCTCCATACGAAGCTCTATATGGACAAAGGTGTAGAACGCCATTATGTTGGAGTGATATTGATGAATCCAAATTACTTGGACCCGATTTGATACAAGAGACAGCTGACAAAGTAAGAATTATACAAGAGAAAATGCGAACCACACAAAGTCGTCAAAAGAGTTATGCTGATCTCAAGAGACGGCCATTAGAATTTCAAAAGGGCGATTTTGTATTTCTCAAGGTATCACCCACGAAAGGAGTAATACGTTTCGGGAAGCAACGAAAGTTAAGTCCAAGATATATAGGGCCTTTTGAAATAAATGAAAGAGTTGGAAATATGGCATATCGACTTCATCTTCCGATAGAATTGTCAAGGATACATGATGTCTTCCATGTTTCACTATTAAGGAAGTATATCCCTGACCCTGGTCATATTGTTGACATACCACCTTTACAAGTTAGGGAAGATCTTACTTACGAGGAACTACCAATTCAAATTTTAGATCGAAAGGAGAAAATTCTTCGTAATAAAACTATTCCATTGGTGAAAGTTTTATGGTCCCGTCATGATATGTCAGAAGCTACATGGGAAACAGAGCTAGATATGAAAAACAAGTACCCCCATTTGTTCTAAACCAAGGTAATTGAAGTTTCGGGACGAAACTTATTTTTAAGGAGGGTATAATGTAATATCCCGTATAATTGTGTAAAAATAAAACAAAATAAATAAATAAATAAAATTGTGTCAAGGTATTCATTGTTGTAGAAAAGACCAAGTGGCGACTAATTAGATCCAACTCGACTAACAAATGAATAACTGTAAGAACAATAGTCATTATCCACTCTAGTAAAATTACTTATTTTGACCCAAAATAACCTACTTATTTATGATTTTCCTCTATTATTTTAAAATAATACCAATGTTCGATAATCGTAATGTTTACAAATCTTCTAAAATTAACTTCTATAAGCTATTACATAGACCATGTACCAATATATACATTTTTGCCCAAGAATTTTTATCTCATCTTGTCAATAGGATAAATATCCTAATTAGGTGGCATAAGGGGGAGGTAAATACTTAAGCATTAAGTTTGGAATGGGTAAGAATAACACCTACTCATACTTACCCACCAATGTACAAAATTCAGCCGACATTTTTGGCTATAAATAGGCCTTTCTCCCATCATAAATTGTACACACCAACACTAATAAAAGTGAGGTACTGACAAGTAACACAAATCCCTCTTGGTTAGATTACACCCATAATTACCTAGATAAATAGTAAATGTATGGTTTCGGGACCCTTTAGCGTAGAAATTAATAATTTCCGATGGCATTATAAGTAATTATAATTAAAAACAACGAATGTAGGTTTCATATTATTGTTATTTTACGGCTCATATGCTATCTTAATGTCCATTATATTATAGTGTTGATATGCCCGTTTTTCATATAATGTACATTTGGCCAATTGTAGCATTCGGGATACGATTACGGGATGGGGGTGACATTACAAATTTAACCTGTGTACATGGAAGGGAGTACGGCTCCATGATATGAGAACTGCGGTTCTAATTATTACTGGTGAAAGTGTCAGGGGTTACATAAATAATTATATGGTCCTGTGTACATGGAGGAGGGCTTAGCCCAGGGGAGTCTTACTCCGTAATGTGTCTCACTTCAGTAATGGTAGACCGGTAGTCCATATTTTAAATGTTATGATAAAATGACAGGGGTATTCCAAATTATAGTTAACTAATACTGATAATAAATATATAAGAAGTATTTATTTAGGACCGCTGAAGGTAACTGAAATCATATTCAGTCAGTGTTGACTGATTTGTTATTATTGTTTATTTTTTTTCAGGTTTCTATGCTGGGGAACCGCGGGAGTGAGTTTCACTATAGAAATTAATATATAGAGAATAAATAATACGTAATATAAAGGTTACTAAGAAAATGTTATAGCCTTGTATTTCTAGTACAGGAATTACGGCGGTGACGCCTTGTAATAAATTTGTTTTCAAGTTTTTTCTATATGAAATAAAAACGTATTGTTTGTTATATACATATTTTTCTCTTTATTTACTTTATATTATA
>JAIUZE010024530.1:0-22597 GCA_022085475.1 Heliosperma pusillum | reverse complement strand
AAAAGTTACAAAATCAGAAAAAAAAAATGAGAAGAGAGGAGGCGGACGGAGGTCGTCAACCCCAACGCGCCACCACCCCTCCAACCACCACCCCACGCGCTTCCCCTCCACCAACCAACATTATTAAGACCCACATATTTCAGATCTGAAAAAATAATGAGATGGTGGCCGGTGGATGTGGGTGGCGGAAGGAGGTGGTGGAGGGATGAGGATGGCGAACAACGGTGCGGCAGGGGTGGATAGAGTAGGCGGCAGGGGCGGATAGAGTAGGTGGCAGAGGCGGATAGAGGAGGGGTGGTGGTGATCACGGGTGAGGCGGCAGGGGCGGATAGTAAATCTGGAAAATTGAGAGAGGGGTGGTGCCGTGGTGGTGCTCACGGGTGAGGGAAGGAGGTGAGTGAGGGTGTGGTAGTGCTCGGTGGGTGAGGGAAGAACGGTGGCGGAGGCGGTGGCGCTCGGTGGGTGAGGGAAGGAGAGTGGTGGTGGTGCTCGGTGGGTGAGGGAATGAGGTGGTTTTTTTGGTTTTTTTTTTGAGAGGTAGGTAGAGAGAGAAGAGAGGTAGAGAGATAATGAAAAATGTGAGAATGAGAGAAATGGGGTGAATGAAGGATATAAATACTAGGGTTTGAAGGAGATGATTGTGTGTGTCTCACAATCTTGACCCTCCATTTTGTTTTAATCCTAACCATTCATCCTCTTAATCTAAGGGTTTGGATTAGGACTCAAGGACTCAAATATACTAGGGGGACTCATTTGAACCCAGCTATATATATATATATATATATATATATATATATATAGGGGCGGGATCCCGTGCGAACTAGAGTTCTGTACGAACTGTACGAACTACCCAAATCATAACGCTGTCAGCATACCAACCATATCTTGAAAGTATTAATAGTCAAATTAGATCTCCAATTCCCTGCATAACAAATCCAACCCACCATATTTGTATCTCTCTCTTTCCACTAGACCACCACCATCAGGCATCCTCCACTAAGTTTCGCCCTCAATCTACGCCGGAGAACTTAGTTACCGGCGCACCTGGCCGGACTCATCCTTGCCCCCGGTGAAGACGCCTATGCTTAATAACGTATGCACAACACTATCATCATCTTCATATTTAACACCCCAAAGCATATCTCTGGCCATTGACGACTACCGGTACCGCCATAAGTCGACCACTAACAGAGGATGAGTTGCTCCCTTCCACAAGCTTAACAAACGATGCTACCGAGGCAAACCGCGACATTTATAAACTCTGCGATGATATCGCTGAGTTAAGGAGAGAGAAATTCGAGGTTGAAGTTAAAGTAAGGTCCTGGAGGTCGAAACGGACAAATGTTTCACAAAATCCGATGAATCCAGTGAATTGATCGGCGGAAGCGACAACAACAGCATAAGATTTGATTGGTGAAAGATGGAAGGTATTAAAGGAGAGTTGCCTCTGATTTTGAAGATATTTTATATCAATTTCACGGCCGGGATATTGAAGATGACAAATTTGAGCTGTGTTAATTGATGTTGACATTTTGGCTGCAGGCTTTATGTGCTATTAGCCATACCGTAAATTAATGTTACTTTGCACACTTTGCATACCTTAAAAAATATACTAAATAATAATGATTTTATATATTATTATTATAATAAGTATTTTTGTTATGAATTATGATACATTTGTTTTAGTTAATTATGGTTTGTTCAAGTTTGACGAGTTTTTGATGGAATATGATTTTGGTATTTATGTGTTTTAAATAATGTTAGTTAACCAAAATATGTATTTAATAATTTAAAGGAGTGTATTTAGTTAGTTAAAGGTATGTATTTAATATTTTTAAACGAGGGTATCTAATTAACAAGGTAAAGACATGTATCTAGTAATTTAAAGGAGTGTATCTAGCAATTTAAAGGAGTGTATCTAGCACCCTAAAGACATGTATCCAGTAATTTAAAGGATTGTATCTAGCAAACTAAAGACATGTATCCAGTAATTTAAAAGGAGTATATCTAGCAAACTAAAGACATGTATCTAGTAACTTAAAGGAGTGTATCTAGCACCCTAAAGACATGTATGTAGTAACTAAAAGGAGTGTATCTAGCAAACAAAAGACATGTATCTAGTATTTTAAAGGAGTATATCTATCTAGCTAAAGACATGTATCTAGTAATTTAAAGGAGTGTATCTAGCTTACCAAAGATATGTATCTAGCAAGGTAAAGAAGTGTATCTAGCTTACTAAAGATATGTATCTAGCAAGGTAAAGAGTGTATATCGCTTACCCAAGATGTGTGTAAGTTAATGTATCTACTAATTTGAATGTGACACAAAGAGCAGGTGGGGGGAAACTGGAGGGCAAATGGAGCCCCCGACTTGCTCTTTGTGAGGGGGGTGCTTGACCCATCTTAAATTTAAGACGGGTCGCTCCGTCTTAAATGAGAATTGTTGATTTATTAGACATTATCACAATCTATACATTTTGTTTTTATACTTTATATTGACTTATAGATATAGATACGACCGTAAAAGTGTCACGTACAAGATTTGGTGTTGTTCTACGGCAAGCAAAACATATTTGATACTTCCTATTTATGATATCCTCATCTGGATGTCTCTCATTCACCTTTTGTTTGACACAATTCCAAACTTCAGGTAATACTAGTCCATTTTAGTTGTTACTCAAACTTCCCAAAGATTTTACCACAATAAAGTATGTTCAACAAATCAATTATGTTATGTAAATCCCTGAACTTTAAAATGAGCTACTCGTATTATTTTCCAGCAACATACCATGTAAACACCACTTCAATTAACAATAGAGTTTCAGTTTCTCCTTTTAAAAGTTAAACCACATGGTTATTCCTAAAAAAATTCCCAAGATTCAAACTTTCTGCAGTTAAACAATTAAGAAACAAAATGATTACTCTACTCCACCCTACAACCACCCTCCTCCATACACAACCCCACACTAGCAACCACCAATTACAACGCCAACCCCCTAGCCAACGTTGTCCCACAAAACTAGCGCCCTAACGCCCTCCTTTCTCCACCACAGTCCAAAAATCCGTCAAACATCATCCGCACCACTGGTTGCTCGGTCACGCGCCTCCACAATCACCACATATCTCAGTTTTAAAAAAATATTGTGAATATAAATCATAGATCTATAAAACTATGTTAGAGAATGCTTTCATAATAATTGGGCCATGACATGGTTAAAACTAAACGGTTTGAAGTCTAGGTGCAGCAGCGTATTCTTTCTACCACTATGTTAATACCAAGACATTTAAAAAAAGTTAGAAATTTATCAATACGGTCCAGTCCTAGCCTCCTAAAAGGTCCTTTTGGTTATTTATAGCTCGACTGAGGTACGAAGGAGAGGGGCGAGACTGACAAGAAGAGGATCGGAATGAATAAGTTTGCGTAGCTTACTAGCTCTTATTGGCATGTCCCACTAGTGGATTCAGTCAAGTCAGTTCTAAGCCATTAATCACTTGATAGAAGGAAGTGTCTTAAAAGCAGCTCCTTTAAAAAGACAACTATGACACCAAATGAAGAAGAATTACAAAAAAGTAACCGAATTAATGAAATTTTTTAAACATTTCGATACAAATAAATCATTTTTCAGCTAAAAAATCACTTTAATTAAGGTTGTGGTGTGCAACAAGGTCGACAATGGCAAATATACGGTGGTCGCCGGCGAGAATTAACGGAGCTCCGACGATGGTGGAGGTTGTGGCTGGCGGTACCGACAGGTGGTAGGTGAGAGATGTTAGATGTTGGGTGATTGGGTTTTAAGGAAGATGAGAGCTGATTAGAAGATTAATAGAAGCCTTTGATCTAATTTTCAAACTTGATCTAAGGGCTGGAAAATAGTTCGTAAGTTCGCACCGAACTATAAGTTCGTACAGGATCTTAATTCTATATATATATATATATATATATAAATTGCATCCGGTGAGTACACATATATTAGGTGAGTACGTCCCGTGAATAAGGACCATTAGATCTTATGATGAATGAGTGGCTAAGATTGAATCTCCCATAATATAACTTTCATATAAATACCTCAATTACCAGCTATGTTCATCATAATTGATATTCACTTTCTCTCTCTAAATTACATCTCTCTAGCTCTCCTTCTGCTCTGTTATACGACTTCATCAGTTCTTCTGCTCCTGCAAATTAAACCTCACTAATTCAATTTCTGATTCATTCAATTTCTTCTTCAATCATCAGCAATTTCCACAAATTAATTCAATCGCAAATTTATCAGCAATTGACTCTCAATTCAATTTTCAATTCTGCACGACTTTTTGTTTCCTCGTTTTGCATGTCAATTTCCGCTCCTTATTTCCGTCTTATTTGATCTTGCTTTCATATTTACTGTTTTTAATTTCTTCATTACTACAATGGCGACAAATTATAGCGAATTCCCCTTACCTACAGGTATATTCCTTCCTCACTTCCTTCCGCTCTTATTTTCAATTTCTTGATTTTCTGTTAGTTTCTTTTTAAATGATCACTGTCATGATTTCGCAGTTTAGGACGTTTATTAATTGTCGTTACTTTGCTTTTCAATTTTATCACGCTTTTATTCAATCGAATTCGCAGTTTGTTGCTTTTCACATCACACTGTTACACGTTTATCGAACACTTTCTAAATATGAATTTTCTTTACACTTCCGCTTTCGTGCCATCTGTATCCTGTTTCTTTTTTCGCCTTTAATAGTAACATTGTTACTGTATTATGTCTACCAGTTCATTACCATACTGTTACTGTATCGTTGTTGCTGTAAAACAATGCTACCTATAATGTTTCCACTTGCGTAACATATTGTCTTACTGTCTCAGCGTTACTGTACCATTGTTACTATACCAACACCGTTGTATTATCAGTTATTTGTTGTTCTATTTTCACACCTTTTGTGTTTTTACATGGACAATAATCTTTTATTTTCCCTTTTGCCTTACAGAGTCCACCAGTGTCAATACAGTCCATTCGACACCAATCGTACAACACGATCACACTGCCCAATCAGATAATCAATTTGTTCTCTCTCATACTCCTAAGGGAAGCGAGCAATGGATTAGAGTAGTTGAGAGTAAATTCACTCCAACAGTTGGTACAATCTTCCCCTCACTTGAGGCAGGTATAGAGTTCTATAATGTTTATGCTCGAGCATGTGGATTTACCCCTAGGCTGTACACTGCCAAAACTATTAGAGGTGGTACAACATACCAGAAATTCATTGTCTGCAATCGTCAAGGGTTCAGGGGAAATAAACAAAGGCTACGTTTTGACACTGTCAATGACGACAGTAATGGTGAGTCTGTTAAACGGAAAGTCAAGATTACTAGGATTGGCTGCAAAGCAGCTTTAAGATTTGCACTTGTTGCTGGGCTTACAGGTCCTGCTATAATTGACGAGTTTCGTCAATGTCATAATCATCGGCTGACCTCCGTTTCTAATCGAGATCTGGAAAAGCTTTCAAGATCACTTGACATATTCCAGAAGCAACTTATTCTGGACAATTCAAAACTGAATATTGGGGCTGCCAAGACTTTTACAATGTGTAAAGAGTTTGCGAAGGGGTACGAAAATATCGGTGCTACCGTGACTGATTTCAAAAACTTCCAGCGAGACATCAAATGCTATATAGGGCAAAGAGATGCTGATCTCTTCCTTTCTCGTCTTCAAAAGCTACAAGCCACTGGAAAAGGATTTTACTTTGCATATCAAGCTGATGCATCAAACTGCCTGTCAAGGGTTTTTTGGGCTGATTCAATTGCAGTGCGGAACTACTCACGATTTGGGGATGCCGTTAGTTTTGATCCCACCTACGGCACAAATAAGTATTCCATGGTGTTTACACCATTCACCGGAGTTGATCACCACAGAAAATCAATCTTCTTTGGTGCATGTTTGCTGACAGATGAAAGTGAAGATTCCTTCACATGGACTTTTCAGCATTTTATGAATGCAATGGGTCACAAGGAGCCCCAATTCATTATCACTGATCAGTGTCTTGGAATAAAAAATGATGTTCCTGCAGTTTTCAAAAACGCTCGCCATCGTTACTGTATGTGGCATATAACTGAAAAGGTCACAGACAAGGTGGGTTCAGCTCTTTGCAAAGACACTGACTTCTTGTCCCGCTTCAATTCTGTGGTGTGGGACTCTGATTTGGACCCGTCAGAGTTTGAGGAGAAATGGCACCTCCTTATTTCAGATTTCAATCTTCAAGACAACAAATGGCTTAAAACTATGTTCGAGGAACGACATCGTTGGATCCCTGCCTACCATCGTGACATTATGATGGGCTGCATATTACGAACAACACAGCGATCTGAGAGTGCCAATTCATTTTTTAAGCGATATGAGAATCACTTTGGCACCCTCGTGGAATTCTAGATACGGTTCGAAACTGCCATGGACCAACAACGGTACAATCAAAGGTGTGCTGATCATGATAGTGACAGTTCATTCCCTGTCACGGAAACGAAGATACGGTTAGAAAAACATACTGCTGCGGTCTACACACACTCTGTGTTCTACGTGTTTCAAGAGGAAATAAAGTCTTCTATAACATGTGGTGTAAGTGACTTTGCAAAGGAGGGCGATGTAAGGATAATTGGTGTCGAAGATGCTGAAACAAACAAAACTTATCAGATTAAATTCAATCTTTCAACCACAGATGCTACCTGCACTTGTAAACTTTTCGAAAGAACCGGATTACTTTGCAGACATATTATCTGGGCATACACCGGGAAAGGAATTAATCAAATCCCAAGCAAGTACATATTAGGTCGTTGGAGGAAGAATTCTCATTCACCTGACAGGTTTGCATCTAATATTATTATTCCTTACAGTAACATGTTACAAATTCTCAATGTTACAGTTTCATTTTCCTGTGTAATGTTATTATTCCTTACAGTAACATGTTAACGTAAACAAATTTTTATTGTTTCAAATACAGGTTTGATTCCAATGGTAATATCATCAAGGATTCTGATATGGCTCACTCTGGTAAGACTAATTTGTGGAAACTTTGGGCAGAATTCAATGCAACAGTTAACGTTCTCAATACTTTGGAAGATGATCACATGGATGAGTTAGCTACAGTTCTTGTTTAGTTCCGGGAGAAATTCTCGTTTAATGCTCCACAACTTACAAAAGAACAAGAAATTGAGATGTTGTTGGGTTGCACTGCCTCATCCGAGATAACTGTTCTGCCACCAATAAAAGCACACAACAAGGGTAGCGGAAAAAGATTGACCTCGGCAAAAGAACAATCCATTGCAAAGGCAGCAAAACCAAAGAGACTGTGTGCGTACTGCAATAAAAAATCTGACCATGACAAAAGAACTTGTCCTCTTCGCATTGCTGATGAAGCTGCAGCAAAATCAACTACAACAAAGAAGTAGTACAATATTGTAATGCTGTTACAGTTAAGCTGTTACAGTTCACCTTGTTACAGTTACTTACGATTCAATAAATTGAATTTGGAACAATGTAGTTCTGTTCAACTGCAGTACACGCTGTTAAAGACTCATATATTTTTCTACGTACCAAGATTTGTTATAGTAACAATATCAGTTTTCTCGTCTACGTTCATATTGCAACGACAGGGTATCACTCGTCCCCTCCTAGGGTTTAGTTTTGGCTTTTGCATTACGAATTACTATTATAAGGAAAAGGGTTTAGGGTTGGTTTAGGCGGCTCCGCGAAGCGGTGACGCCTAATCCAACCCTAAACCCTTTTCCGCCCTCTTTTTAGGTTAGTCATTACCCTTTTTTAATGTCGGCCACGACAGGGTATCACTCGTCCCCTCCTAGGGTTTAGTTTTCGCTTTTGCTTTACGAATTACTATTATAAGGAAAAGGGTTTAGGGTTGGATTATGCGGCTCCGCGAAGCGGTGACGCCTAATCCAACCCTAAACCCTTTTCCGTCCTCTTTTTAGGTTAGTCATTACCCTCTTTTAATGTCGGCCACGACAGGGTATCACTCGTCCCCTCCTAGGGTTTAGTTTTGGCTTTTGTATTACGAATTACTATTATAAGGAAAACGGTTTCGGGTTGGATTAGGCGGCTCCGCGAAGCGGTGACGCCTAATCCAACCCTAAACCCTTTTCCGTCCTCTTTTTAGGTTAGTCATTACCCTCTTTTAATGTCGGCCACGACAGGGTATCACTCGTCCCCTCCTAGGGTTTAGTTTTGGCTTTTGTATTACGAAGTACTATTATAAGGAAAAGGGTTTAGGGTTGGATTAGGCGGCTCCGCGAAGCGGTGACGCCTAATCCAACCCTAAACCCTTTTCCGTCCTCTTTTTAGGTTAGTCATTACACTCTTTTAATGTCGGCCACGACAGGGTATCACTCGTCCCCTCCTAGGGTTTAGTTTTGGCTTTTGCATTACGAATTACTATTATAAGGAAAAGGGTTTAGGGTTGGATTAGGCGGCTCCGCGAAGCGGTGACGCCTAATCCAACCCTAAATCCAACCCTAAACCCTTTTCCGTCCTCTTTTTAGGTTAGTCATTACCCTCTTTTAATGTCGGCCACGAACAGGGTATCACTCGTCCCCTCCTAGGTTTTAGTTTTGGCTTTTGTATTACGAATTACTATTATAAGGAAAAGGGTTTAGGGTTGGATTAGGCGGCTCCGCGAAGCGGTGACGCCTAATCCAACCCTAAACCCTTTTCCGTCCTCTTTTTAGGTTAGTCATTGCACTCTTTTAATGTCGGCCACGACAGGGTATCACTCGTCCCCTCCTAGGGTTTAGTTTTTGCTTTTGCATTACGAATAACTATTATAAGGAAAAGGGTTTAGGGTTTTGCGGAGCCGCCTAATCCAACCCTAAACCCTTTTCCGTCCTCTTTTTAGGTTAGTCATTACCCTCTTTTAATGTTGGCCACGACAGGGTATCACTCGTCCCCTCCTAGGGTTTAGTTTTGGCTTTTGTATTACGAATTACTATTATAAGGAAAAGGGTTTAGGGTTGGATTAGGCGGCTCCGCGAAGCGGTGACGCCTAATCCAACCCTAAACCCTTTTCCGTCCTCATCATAAGGAAAAGGGTTTAGGGTTGGATTAGGCGGCTCCGCGAAGCGGTGTCGCCTAATCCAACCCTAAACCTTTTTCTGTCCTCTTTTTAGGTTAGTCATTACCCTCTTTTAATGTCGGCCACGACAGGGTATCACTCGTCCCCTCCTAGGGTTTAGTTTTGGCTTTTGCATTACGAATTACTATTATAAGGAAAAGGGTTTAGGGTTGGATTAGGCGGCTCCGCGAAGCGGTGACGCCTAATCCAACCCTAAACCTTTTTCCGTTCCGTTTTAAATACGATGTTCCCCTCTTAAATGAATGACAATATTATCAAATGACTGTACCATCTTTATACTAATGTTTGTTCTCTTTAGGATAGTTTTGTTTTAAATGCGACGTTACAGTCATAAATGTTGATACTGTATCACGCATACTGTCTATGTATTACTGTAACTGGCACTAATCTGATTAATACAAAAAAGCAAATTTCATTACTTAGGAAATTACAACATTACTTGGAACATAAAATGAAATTACAAACAAACAAAAGAAACATAGTTTTTTACTTGGAACATAAAATGAAATAAACCCTTAGCCTTACTTAACCCTAAAACTGTAACAACATTACTTAGGCCCTTTTCGGGCGTTTGTTGACAGGACCATGGACACTGCTTTCACCTTCTAGCAGTTCTTCCTTAAGACGTTTTTTTGTAACCCTCCATCATTTCCATAGCCTTCACAACCACAGGCCAATCTACATAAATGGAAGGGTTGGTGTAGTGTAAACTACTAAGGCTCACAAGTTTTAAGTGAGTTGATTAGTTTGACTCAAACTGAAAACAATATCAAGTAACAAGGGGATGTTGTTTTAGAGATTGTGAGTTGTTAACTGAAAGATTCAAAGGATATGACTTGGATACAATCCTCTACAGCAAAGCACAAGAGAAAAAGGATTCAAGACTGGTTTTAGAGACAGTTTCAAGTGTTACAGCAAGGCACAAACACCCTAGACTAATCTCAACAGCAAGTAAGTTAAACCACAGCAAAGCACAGGTATAACTTAGCTCACAATACAAGGCACTGATCAAACACCTTGGAGGTGTATCAGGCTTGCTTCAAACTACAGCTCTTGGCACAAGTTTGATAACATTGAGTGATTTCTCAAAGTTTAATTCATTCATTCATAAAAGTCTCCTTACAACAACATACAAGACCTCCTTATATAGAGGGACTGATATCTTGTGAACCATTGGATGTATGTATCATCCAAGGGCCAGCTTAGGATCTAAACTACTTCTACTGACATTAATTAAGGGCCTCACAAGAGGACGAGCTTAACAACTATAAAGAACAGACACAAAACACAAAAGAAAACAGACTGAGCAAAAGCAAATAAAGTAGTTTTTGGAGTTTTCCTGAAATGGAAATCTGTTGATCTTGTTGTCTCGTGCTTTGCTCTGGGTTGTTTTGTTGCTCCTTGGAACTCTCCACTCTTATGAGGACATAGATAAACCTGCCTTAGATGAAGACAAGTTGACTTAAGCAAAAGAAAACATCATCTGAGCATGTACTACCTCTGCTATGCTGTTTACTGGACTCTAGCTTTGGGGTGTCTGTTTCATGGGTTTTTACTAGACTTCAAAATGGTTTGTCCTGGGCAAACTTGTAGCTTAGAGGGTTGTCTTGATGGTAGGCCATAGTGGGGGTGGTTGGGATGCCCTGGTGTACCTCCTAGAGGCTGGGTTTGTTAACTGGTCTGTCTGGGCCTGAATGGCTCTGTTTCTGTTTTGAGTGGGTAATGTGGGTTGTGTTGGGGATGGGCATGGGTTGTTGAACCCTGAACTGTCTTCTTCATTGGGGTGGCTTGGCTTGGGTTGTTCTTGACTTGTCATAGCTTGTTGTTTAGACCTTGTAATTCGAGCTTCCATCTGAGGGATCAAGCTTGTCTTGTATGTGGCTTGATCATCAAGGCCCCTTGGGTGAGCTCCTGCTGCAGCCTCCCCAGGTTGAACAGGGCTTGACCTCAAGCCTGTGTCTTCTTCTCCCTCAGAGTCTTCAAAGAAAGGACTAAGATCTCCAACATTGAATGTTCCATGGACTGCATACTCTCCTGGTAGATCAATTTTGTAGGCATTGGGACCTATCTTCTCTATGACTTGGAAAGGACCATCTGCTCTTGGCTCTAGCTTGTTCTTTCTTTTGGAAGGGAACCTTTCTTTCCTTAGGTTGATCCATACTAGATCTCCTGGTGCAAAGTCTTTCTTGGTCTTAGGAACCTTGGCATTCTTCTTGTACAGATCATTAGCCTTCGCAATTTGTTTCCTGACTGATTCATGGAGTTTTAACATTTGTTCCACCCTCTTCTTGGCATCATAGTGGACTTCTGACCTGCACACATTAGACAAACTCAAAGGCATTAAGGGGTTAGTACCATAGACCACTTCAAAGGGGGAGTGGCATGTGGCTGCTGATGGAGCTCTATTGAAAGAGAACTCTGCTTGAGCCAACTTCAAGTCCCAATCCTTGAGATATTTGCTGACTATACACCTCAAGATTCTTCCCAAGGTCTTGTTAGTCACCTCAGTTTGGCCATCAGTTTGAGGGTGATGGGAGGTACTAAACAATAACCTAGTGTTAAGCAGTTTCCACAATGTCCTCCAGAAATGGCTCATAAACTTTGTGTCTCTGTCAGACACAATGGTCCTTGGAACTCCCTGTAACCTCACCACCTCATCAAGGTATAGCTCTGCTACACTCACAGCATCCTCAGTCTTCTTGCATGCAATGAAATGTGCCATCTTACTGAACCTATCCACAACCACCATGATAGAATCCTTCCCTCTTGCTTTCCTAGGCAATGCCATTATGAAATCCATACTAACATCCTCCCAAGGCCTACATGGGACTGGTAGGGGAGTGTAAGGTCCTGCTTGGAAAGAACTCTTGGCCTTTTGACAAACTCCACCCCTTCTGAGCACTATTTGAACTTCTCCCATCATCTTAGGCCAGTGGAATTGATCTTGTAGTATGTCCACAGTTTTCTGAACCCCAAAGTGTCCTCCAAGGCCACTTCCATGTACCTCCTTAATCAATAGATTCCTATAAGATCCTCTGGGAACACACAGCTTGTTTCCTTTAAATAAGAATCCATTTTGCAAAGTGTAGGGTGAATCAATGGTTCTTGTTCCCTCTTTCTGTGCCAACCAATCCTCTGCAAAGTCTGGATCTTCTTGATACATATCCTTCATGAACTCAAAACCAAGAACCCTTTGCTCCATAGTTGATAGCAGAGTGTATCTCCTAGACAATGCATCAGCCACCACATTTTGTTTGCCCTCCTTGTACTTGCTAGAAAAGGTGAATGACTGAAGGAACTCCACCCACTTAGCATGTCTGTGACTGAGCTTATGCTGGCCTCCTATGTACTTCAATGCCTCATGATCAGAGTGTAAGACAAAAGGTTTGGGCTTCAGGTAATGACTCCAATGCCTCAGAGCTCTGACAAGAGCATAGAACTCTTTATCATATGTAGAATAGTTTAGCTTGGCACCACTTAGCTTCTCACTAAAGTAGGCTACAGGTTTCTTCTCTTGGATGAGGACAGCTCCAATTCCCACTCCACTTGCATCACATTCAACCTCAAAAAGGCAATCAAAGTTTGGCAATTTTAGGATAGGTGCACTGCACAAGAGCTTCTTCATGTGTTTGAAAGCCTGCAAGGCATTCTCAGTCCAAGTGAACTCTCCCTTCTTCATGCACTCAGTGAGAGGTGCTGCAATGGTGCTAAAGTCCTTAATGAATCTTCTGTAGAAGGATGCTAAGCCATGGAATCCCCTTACTTCTGTAATACTCCTAGGGATAGGCCAAGACTGGACTGCAATGATCTTGTCTTGATCAACTGAAATGCCTCTACCAGATACCACATATCCTAGAAACTTGACTTCCTCAGTCATGAAGGTGCATTTCTCAAGCTTCCCAAAGAGCTTGCTCTCCTTAAGTATTTCAAACACAGCCTCAAGATGCCTCAAATGATCATCCTTGCTTTTGCTGTAGATGAGGATATCATCAAAGTATACCACCACAAATCTCCCTAGGCAAGGCCTAAGCACCTCTGTCATCAATCTCATGAAGGTACTTGGGGCATTTGACAGGCCAAAGGGCATGACAAGCCACTCATAAAGGCCATGCTTTGTTTTGAAGGCTGTCTTCCACTCATCTCCTTCTCTGATCCTCAATTGATGGTAACCTTGCCTCAAGTCAATCTTAGAAAAGAACCTTGAGCCACTCAGCTCATCCAACATGTCATCAAGCCTAGGTATAGGGAACCTATACTTGACTGTGATGTTGTTGATAGCCCTGCTATCTATGCACATCCTCCAAGTCCCATCCTTCTTAGGAACCAACAATGCAGGCACAGCACAAGGACTTAATGACTCCCTTACAAACCCTTTACTCATCAACTCTCCAACTTGCTTTTGTAGCTCTTGTGTAGCCTTAGGATCACATCTGTAGGCTGGTCTATTAGGTAGTACAGACCCTGCACAAGGTCTATTTGGTGTTCAATCCCTCTCAAAGGGGGTAAGCCATCAGGAAGTTCCTCTGGAAACACTTCCTTGAACTGATCAATGAGGGGCTTAACATCTGCAGGGATCACCTTAGACTCTTCTTCCTGAACTTCCTTTGACAGCAGCATTACTATAGGTTGCTCCTCACTACACTCCTTGACCATTGCTGACTCAGATAGAAATACAACTCCACTAAAATCCTCAGCCATACTTGGACTTCCATAGCTCTTCTGGTGTGGTGGCAAGGGGGCTAATGTCACCTTCCTGCTCCCATGCTTGAAAGAATAGGTATTGCTTCTTCCTTGGTGTATGGAGCTTTTATCAAACTCCCATGGCCTTCCTAATAGCAAGTGACAGGCATCCATTGGAACCACATCACACAATACTTCATCCTTGTACACACTGCCAATGGAGAAAGGGACCATGCATTGCTTATCCACCTTAACCTATGCTCCCTTACTCAGCCATCTCAACTTATAGGGGTGAGGGTGATCTTGAGTGCTCAACTTCAGCTTATCAACCATAGTAACAGAAGCCACATTGGTACAAATACCTCCATCTATAATAAGGTTACAAACCCTCCCTTGTATGGTACATCTGCTCCTGAAAATGAGGGACCTTTGATCCTCCTCCAAAGGTATCTGTTGTGAATGCATTACTCTCCATAGGACTAAGCTGTGGCCTGTGTCAGGGAGTGCCACTATTGCCTCCTGACTAGACTCTTCTTCCTCACTCACCACTTCTTCAACCTCAGGCTCATCCCTTTCATACTCAACTAGACCCTCTTTCTCCCAAGCCTCAACTTCCATTATGGTTAAGGTCTTCTTAGAAGGGCAATCCTTCCTGAAATGTCCATAGCCTTGACATTGGAAACACCTAATTCTGTTCTCAGTCAATGAAGTGCTTGGCTTTTGACCCATGATGCCCTTACCCTTGTCTAAGGTAGGTGGGGGTGCTGTCTTAGGGGTATCCATGGCTCTAAACCCACTAAAAGGTCTGGTTTGAAAAGGCCTAACATGTTTTGGTGTAGCAGGCTTAGTTTTCCCTATCTTCTCAATTCTCAGAGATAGGTTGACAACATCATCAAATGACCACAGAGGTTGCATCCTAACCTTGTTAGCAATGTTCTTATCTAGACCCTCTAAGTACCTAGCAATCCTTTGCTCAGGTTTCTCATTTATATCACATTGTAAGGTGAGTTGTTCAAACTCCCTCAGATAAGATTCAACAGGTTTGTCTCCTTGTTTCAACTTAGATAACTTGATAAACAGATCCTGGGTGTAATCCTTAGCAACAAATTTGTCTAACAGTTTCTTTTTCAGTTTAGTCCAAGATTTGATGGGTTCCTTACCCTCCCTAGCCCTTAACCCTTTCATAGTCTCATACCAAAGGGAAGCATACCCTTTCAGTTTAAGGATGGCTACTTTAAAAGACTTGGAATCATTGTATCCCTTGTACTCAAAGATCCTTTCTACTTCTCTAAGCCATTCTAACAAGTCATCAGGATTAAGACTACCAGAAAACTCAGGGATATCTACCTTAAGATGCTTGTCTGTGTTCCTGTGGATGGAAGCTCTGCTTCTTGTTGAGTCATCTGAGTCTGGGTACTCCTCATCATCAGGTGGCCTTCCTCTGCCTCCTCCTTGGCCTCTTCCACGTCCTCTACCTCTCCCTCCAGCAAGCAAATGGTTGCCTATAACTTGGTCCAAGGTTCTGGTTAGGGTGGTTACAATCCCAGCCAGATCCTCCATCCTTGCTTCTACTCCTGCTAGTCTCTCTTCACTCATTGGGCTATTTTTGTGTTTTTAAATGTAGTTAGGGAAAATGAACTCACTAAGACTCTCAACCAAAGCTCTGATAACCAATTTGGAGTGTAAACTACTAAGGTTCACAAGTTTTAAGTGATTTGATTAGCTTGACTCAAACTGAAAACAATATCAAGTAACAAGGGGATGTTGTTTTAGAGATTGTGAGTTGTTTAACTGAAAGATTCAAAGGATATGACTTGGATACAATCCTCTACAGCAAAGCACAAGAGAAAAAGGATTCAAGACTGGTTTTAGAGACAGTTTCAAGTGTTACAGCAAAGCACAAACACCCTAGACTAACCTCAACAGCAAGTAAGTTAAACCACAGCAAAGCACAGGTATAACTTAGCTCACAATACAAGGCACTGATCAAACACCTTGGAGGATGTATCAGGCTTGCTTCAAACTACAGCTCTTAGCACAAGTTTGATAACATTGAGTGATTTCTCAAAGTTTAATTCATTCATTCATAAAAGTCTGCTTACAACAACATACAAGACCTCCTTATATAGAGGGACTGATATCTTGTGAACCATTGGATGTATGTATCATCCAAGGGCCAGCTTAGGATCTAAACTACTTCTACTGACATTAATTAAGGGCCTCACAAGAGGACGAGCTTAACAACTATAAAGAACAGACACAAAACACAAAAGAAAACAGACTGAGCAAAAGCAAATAAAGTAGTTTTTGGAGTTTTCCTGAAATGGAAATCTGTTGATCTTGTTGTCTCGTGCTTTGCTCTGGGTGTTTTGTTGCTCCTTGGAACTCTCCACTCTTATGAGGACATAGATAAACCTGCCTTAGATGAAGACAAGTTGACTTAAGCAAAAGAAAACATCATCTGAGCATGTACTACCTCTGCTATGCTGTTTACTGGACTCTAGCTTTGGGGTGTCTGTTTCATGGGTTTTTACTAGACTTCAAAATGGTTTGTCCTGGGCAAACTTGTAGCTTAGAGGGTTGTCTTGATGGTAGGCCATAGTGGGGGTGGTTGGGATGCCCTGGTGTACCTCCTAGAGGCTGGGTTTGTTAACTGGTCTGTCTGGGCCTGAATGGCTCTGTTTCTGTTTTGTGTGGGTAATGTGGGTTGTGTTGGGGATGGGCATGGGTTGTTGAACCCTGAACTGTCTTCTTCATTGGGGTGGCTTGGCTTGGGTTGCTCTTGACTTGTCATAGCTTGTTGTTTAGACCTTGTAATTCGAGCTTCCATCTGAGGGGTCAAGCTTGTCTTGTATGTGGCTTGATCATCAAGGCCCCTTGGGTGAGCTCCTGCTGCAGTTGGCTTTAGTATATGCCTCCCTTAAAGCAGTAACACCTAGGAGAAACTGGCGATCCATATCAGCTTCGTTGTATTTGTTGTCTTTTGCTATTTCTAGTTGCCTAGCAATAGAGACTTTCTCAGCCTCCAAAAATTTCAGATGCGCTTCATTATCTTCATTCTTTCTTTTCATCTGCTCGAATTTTTGGTAAAGCGCTTCTTCACGTTCTTCAATTTCTTCTAGCCTAGCAAGGGCTGGGATAAGTTCCTCATGAAATGCATCTCTTTGACCAACTGCTTCTTTTAGGTCGAATTGGGTATCTGCAAGCATTTTCTGTATCTGATCCATTTTTTGGACGCCTTCTTTCTGCATCAGTGAACACAAAATAAATTATAAAAAACATAACTGTAGCATTGTTACTAAAGTAACGTCATTACAGTAATATGAAAACGATTAAAACAGTTAGCAACGATTAAAACGATTAAATAAGAGTCATTAAACAGTTAGCAAGGCAAATTAGTGCATATAAAGCACTCGAATATTTTAACTAAAAGAACAAAAAAAAAAAGAATGGAAACCTTTGCAAGTAAGGAAAACTTCTTGTTTCTTTTTTTGGCTTTATTTGTTTTTTTAGAGGAATGTTAAAAAACTGAAAACTTATGAGAGTATTTATAGTGTTTTGGAATATAAACAGTTTTGTTTTGTAATTCAAATGGTTAAACTTTCAATAAACTGTTCATCTTACCTTCTCCACGTTGCAATTAACTGCTCTCCACGTTGCATTTAAACTGCTATTCACAATGATTAAAAAAAAAAAGTAAACTGACAGTTACAGTATTACGTGCACGCTACTGTAACTGTCACATTGATACAGTAACATGAATCATTATAATTTAGAACAAATCTCTAATACGTATTTTAAATAAACCTGATCTTCAGTTAACAAGTCACCCAAATATTTCTTAATCTTAGCACTTTTAATTGAGATGATAATTTGTTGTGTAACTAACAAAAACAAAATACTGTAATTGTGTTTTAACAAACACAAATACTACTATATTAAAATCATTGTCACATACATAAGGTTTTACAGATACTGTAACAGTGTTACATAGGCACTATTACAAGCATACTGTAAAAAAGACACAAGGTTCATAATGAAAATACAGCAACGTAGTCATAGTTTTACATTCACATTGTTCATAATAAAAACACAACATCATCACTTGTTTATGAATCTAGGACGAAGGATAGGCAACTCGGTGTTGATCTTTTTCGGTGCCTCCTGAACCTCTTCATCTCTGTCCTCCTGTTCATCTTCAGTTGTGTTACCTTTTTTTTCTTTAAGAGCTTTTCTCCTTACTTGTAGGTCAGGCCAAATAATCTTCTTTTTTCCCTTGAAAACCTGCACAGCTTCCAACAACTCTGTCCTTATTTCATTGATGTCAGCTAATAGCAAACACCCAACTATTTGCGCACAATATGCCCGGCGAGCTAACTTGCTTTCAAGTTTAAATCGAAACGTCAGTCCCATAAAGTTGGAAACAGTCATCATAAGGAAACATGCCGACTCTTCATCATTGGAATTCCGTGACTGCCACTCAAACTTAACATTTACAACATCGAAATGGATCAAATCTTCTACCCTCTGGTCGCCATTACTGTCCATATAGTCAACTAAGCAAGAAGTCTGAAAACAAAAAAAAGTCCATCAATTTTTTACGGTGTAAAACCGTTACCTTAAAAATTTATTGAAAAAATAAGGCAAAATTCTCAATGGACTTACTACTGCCTTTGCAATCTGATAAGTTTTCGAGGACTCCCATTCTGCATATGATTGATTGTCGAGGACACTAACCTCATCGTTAACAAACTTAATACAGACGCAAAAGTAGTGATTGTCGGCTTTACAAGGAAAGAAAATGAGGTCAGCGTCAAGTATGCCAGTTATCCTGTTTGACAACTTTAAAAAATTCTCCCAATATTCATACAATTTTGTTACCAGTTCTTCTGGGTCACTTTCCTCTTGCATCACAGCATTTAAAAGATTCTGTATCACAAAACAGAGATTAATTTGAAGTTGTTACACCATATTTTCGAATTGGCTTGAACAAAACGTGTTAAACGAAAGGCTTACCATGTGAACTATTCCAAAGTACAGTGAAACTGGAGCCTTCACGCGCGAGCGTGTTCTGCTGTACTTAATTTGATTTAAGAGGAGAGACCAACATTCTACCACAATCTCCTTTGTATGAAATTTTGGCTGTACCGAGAGGAGAGCTTCTCTTGTTAACTTCATTATTCCTCTAAAGACAGCTAGGGTTTCACTGTTACATCATAGACGAGATAAGTCAATATTCTACACAGTCAAAAGGGTTACCGTCACAGTGTAACAGTATCAGTGTTACAGTAACAACATTGCAACTGGTGGATTTTAAGCTAAAGTAATAGTCCACAATTAAAAAATACTTGATACCTTTTCTCCGGATAGTCATCATTGATGAATGCATAATCAAGTACCTCCCTTCTGAGATTAGATGTGGTCGACAATAGTGTCTGATTTATTCTCATAAATTCAGACACTAGGAATAAGTCATTGTCAATAGGACCACAGTGTAGAGAACATCCCATATCAGAATCATCAAGGGATTTCATTTTTACCTCCTCTCCTACTTCAGGTAATTTAAAAGTAACCTTCTTTTTCGAGGGTTTATGAGCAACCGACTTCTTCCTCACCCCCTTGATACATGAATGAATCTCCTTCTCACAACGTTCCTCCTTTGCCAACATAACTGCTGCTTCAACTGTCTCTAGAGCCAACAACATCACCTCTTCCTCCTTCCTTTGGTGCAGCAGTTTTTCCTTCAACTCCCCCCTTGTTTTGTTGAATTCTAAAATTTTAGTGAGAACGTCATCCCGCGATTCATTCAAGTCACTTAGGACCAGTGTCGCACAGATTTCAGCACGGTACAGTATTCTTTGTTGTGCGTCATTCAGACCACAATCAAAGACTGTCCCCATGTAGAACATCATGTGCAACATCATGAAGCAGCCGCAGTCCACGTTATAGTCATTGTTCTGCCATTTGAACTTGACGTTCTGAATTGGGTAACTTTCCACTTCAGAACCTTTTTCAATACCAAGCTGGAACAAAAACTTGCCCATAATATTTGTCTAACATAAAAAAGTAACATCGTTACTGTAGTAACTGTTTAAATCATTTAAGTCAATAATTAGTATAAAAGTATAGGAGACTTACAGCTATCCTTGCCATCTTTACTTTTCGCGACCTGGCATAGTACTGTTTGTTGTCGAGATAATCAACCTTCTTTGAAATGAAATTTATACAAGCACAAAAAAAGTGCTTCTCAAGGATGAGAGGAATGAAGATCTGCAATGACATGTATTAGATAAACAGTTTCATACTCTTTTCAGACTGAGAAAAGAAAAAAATATTATCTGTAACACTGTTACCATTTCACTGTCAAAATGGAGTGGATTCATGCACATTTTGCTCCAGTGTTTGAAGGACTGCAAAACTTCTTCTCGCAAATATGTCACACTAACATTTTTTGGAGCAAGTAAACTCTCCAAGGGTCTCTAAAAAAATAGATGCACACATTAAAGTAAGCATCGATAAATTCAATTTTACCAGAGTTGTTAGTAATAACTTACGGCATGGTTCAGGCCCAAGAATATCCTGGAAGGTCTATCACTTGCTAACTTCCGAAATGTCATTTCATTTAGCATGACTGACCAACATTCAATCACATGTGTAACTATAAGATTTGAAGGAGCTAATGACATTATATCTTCCCTTGATAAGAAGTTATTTAATCCATAGGTTGCCAGCCTTTGCCTGTTATATAAATTGGAAGATTATTCACCAAAATCTTTTTAAAGAGTAACGATGTTACAGTAACGTTATTACAGTAACGATGTAGCGTAAAAACTCCTTAAAAACAAAAGTAAATTTAATACTGTAACATATTCAATAAAGCCTTGCGTTGTAAATAAATAAACAGACAACTTACGACTTTTCCAGGTCATCATCATCGTGAAGGAAACAATAATCAATTATTTCCTTCCTTAACGAAAGCACATGCTCCATCAACTGCTCATGCTCAATCATAGTGCTGGACACGAGTATTAGATCCAATGTCGGTTCACCACAATCTAATGTGCAGCCATAACAGGGATCCATTATGCGCATCCACTCTTCAGTTGAATCTGAATGTAACAGATACCTGTCACCTGTTAGTTCCTCAGAATCGGGCAACAAGACCTCGCTGCTACAATCGTCAACATAGTCAACTTCACCACCGTCGTCAACTATATCAACTGAATCGTCATCATCTGTAACACCCGGAAATGTACCCTATTTTTCTAGTAGAAATATTTTACGAAACTTTTTCAGTAATTTTAAGTTTTAAATTATAATTTTAAGTTCCGAGTCGAATTTAGAATTTCCGAGTTCGTATTTGGAATTTCTGCGAGATTTCATGAAAAAGCCGTCTTAAGTCTAGTTTGACTTTTCTGGACTTTGGAAATCGTCTTTGACTTTTTCCTACACAACTCACACTACTCCTTCCTTAACCTAATATTTCATTTCAACACAACATCAAACACACTTTTCTTCCTTTCTAAGAAATCAACTTTCCCTCTTTGAATTCGATTTTGGAATTCGCGTATCTTCTTCGTTACTTGATAGAATTTACGTAAGTTCGTCTTATTCTTCCTTCCCGTACCTTCCTCTATCCGTATTGATAATAAAATTATCGTCTTTCTCGCTTTTTAAGCATTCCGTCTTTCTCAAGATGAACTTTATTCATCTTTTTACGATCTATTTGTAGGTGGCGACCTCCAAGATCCCGACAAAGACTATTTCCTTATAGAAGAGGAGCTTGACGATCATTAGAGACGCTAAAAGGTAACGGTGAAGGGTTACTCGGTATCACTTACGTGTTTTACATGTTTATATGCTAGAAAATCGTATTAGATTACGATTAGGAAGATTAGGATTCATGCTATGATTAATGAATGATGTTATATGATGAATATTGATGATGTATAATGATTGTTGATAATTATTAGAATTGATATATGAGAATTGGATTGATTTGGTTAAGTGAGCAAAGCTCACGGGTGAAGAGGTGCTCCCAGCCGGTCGACCGGCCGCCGGTCTGACCACCGGCTGGGAACACATCAGTAACATTTTGGAAAACTTGGATTTTTGCATGAAGAGGGGTTCCTGGCCGGCCCACCGGCCACCGGTCCTCCAACCGGCCTGGACCACCTCAGTAAGTGAAGTTTGGATTTTGGTAGTGTGCTCTGTGCCGGTCGACCGGCCGCCGGTCTACTGACCGGCCCAGACCTCTTTTCTCTGTTTTTGGGTTTTGCCTGTGTTCTGAGCCGGCCCACCGGCCACCGGTCACTTGCCCGGCCTGGAACACGGCTGTGTTGTTTTTCTTTAACTTATAAAACTCGTAATTTATAATAGTTCGCATGATCCGTTTACCGTATAATTTTACGTAATGTCTTATAATATTCATGTTTTGGATATATGATATCTTATTCGCTTGTATCACATGTTTCGTGACGGTTTTCGAGATGTTCCCACTTTGAGTCGGTTTTTACAAATGAGTCGGTTTGAGCACTATTTTGTCTTGTGCTTTGTATTCTCATTCCCTTGGCTACCTTCCCGTTCGTAAGGCTGGAATGTCGGAACGGAGAGGTATCCTACTGCTTAAATGCCTGTGTTAGTGGGCATACGACGACGTTGTTGGGAGTTGAACGCTATGCGTTGATCGACCCGGCCGTCAATGTTGTGTACTTGCGAGGTGGTGTTATTTGCATGTAGCGTACCGCATGTTATGAGGCTTGAGCTCGTTTTCCGCCTCTTTCGTGAATTGATCTACC
>JAIUZE010024529.1:0-25215 GCA_022085475.1 Heliosperma pusillum | reverse complement strand
ACATTGGGTACATTGACGAGCTAGCGAGCGAAGTATTTACCTTGGACCTATATTCGGTTCTTTGATTGTATATTATTATACACTCTTTTATTTCCGTATTTATACGGGAGATATGTCTCCCGTCTTGTATATTTCTTTTGTATAATATTATTTCCGTTTTGTAATGAACCTTTTTATTTATGACACCTTCGTTATGGATTCTCATATTTTATGTATTTAAATAATTTTTTTTCTTTCCGCAAATTTGAGGGTGTCACAGTTTCCAAACTTTTCGAATCACATTCCTTCCAATACCTTTTCCATTTGAAAGAAAACATTTCTTTCGATAAGTTTCCATCATCGGTATACTTGGATAGAGGCTGTATGGAGACGATCCCCTCGCCCTAGTCCGGATAAGACGGGGCTCATTAAACCATGTACTAAACTGTCCAAACATCTCGAGTGTGCACACTCCTCCAAGGGCCAACCCCAAGGAGGAAGATAAGAGGACGGGGTCTCAATCAACTAACCCCCACCAAAAGCTCTGTAAATGAGGTACCTTATTTGGGACAACCTACCCCTCTACCAAAACCGTTTCAGAACCAATATCAAAACCTTTCTAAACAATTAAATCCACTTCCTTGAAATTAAACATTTCCATAACTTGTACAAAAGATCAAACAGTTTTGATTTTCAAAACTCTTAAAAATTACAAGTCCTTCATTTCATTTCAAACACGATTCCATTTTCAAGAGATTGGACAACAACAATCATCTTCAATATTCATTTCATCACAATAATTCCAACTAAACAACAATCATTACAAGCATATTAAATATTACAACATTCAGATTAATACTCAATAGCTCAAGAATAGTGTACGGATTAGTGTTTTCCCTTACCTCACAAGGTTGCTTAGGGAGCGGTTACAACGCCTCTTCTACAAATTCCGAGTCTAAAATATGTATAAAATATTGATTACTAATGTATCCAAGTCGGTTGTTAACTATCTTGTTTTACATTACTAGAATTATACGGTTTCTATTATGTTAAGTTCCGTTAACTAACTCATCCCACTCTTTAGTCTATAATATGATTTAAGCATAAGTCCAAAATGTATCTGAATGATTTATTAATTCTTCTATTGTTTGGTTTAGTCAATAACCATGCATGCAATGAGATTAAGCAAGTTATATTAACCTAACTACCCTTCACGATTTTTCAGTCGGAAACAGAAACTTTAAATTGTCGTCTCTCTCTCGTTACTAATCATTTTGATAAGTGGTTAGTGGAGTTGGATTCCTTGATATATCCTCTAACTTTAATATTCAGAGGGTCAAAGCCTAAAAAGGTCTCTAAGTTGTACTAATTTACAGTTTAACAAAATCTGTCCAAAAACGAGTCTTAATATGTTATTAGGTGGGAAATGTTAACAAATCGTAACGCCAAGATTCGAAAGTCTAAAGTGCTCTAATTTCCTAGTAGTTTAACATATTAAAAGGTGGGATGTTAAAAATGTTAGTAAGTATAATTTCAAAAGCCTTTTATGAAGATGACAAGTTTTTACTAGTAAAACTATTACACTCATGAATCTCGTTTTTTCCAATTATAGAACAAACTTGTAAAAATCATAATAAATTGAAAACATCATATTTTAAGGTGTGGTCAGTTTGTTTAGATTCCTCTATAAGTACTAACTTTAATTCCTTATAGGTTGAAGTCTAAAACTGAGTTTAAGATACCCAAAATCATGTTTTGCAAGAATGTGTTGGATTTCGAGACAACAAAAGTAACAATGCATAAATCCGTCTTAACAAGATGAAATGAGTTCATTCCAGAGCCTAATATTCTCTATATTCTTTTCAGTTTATTGTGGTAAAAGGGATTGTCTTAATTAATCATTTAAGTTACATTTTAAGACTCAAACATTGGGACATGCAGATTCGGTTTGTCCTGAATCACGTGGTGTATGATTTTTCATTTACAAACGACACATGAGAATCTGACAAAATTTTGTATACAAGTTATAGACATGCAGAGGTACTACATATATTTTTTCTTACTAAAATAACAAGTTTAAGTCCGATTTATCTTCTATTCATAATCAACCTCCGGATTTGACACTTTGATGATTGCTACGTTCTTAGGTTCATGCATGCATGAATGGAGACTCTTATAGTTCGTTTTAGGATTTGTTTTACTCATAACTAAGTGGTGAATGAGAAAAAAATCAGAAAAGTGTAGTGTTTTAGTCCTTACAAGGTGAAGAACTTGGTGTTTAGACAAGATCCTCCTCCTAGCTTTCTTCTTCTTCTTCTTCTCTTGGTTTCTTCCTTGCTCTCCCTCTCTCTATATTTTTGTTGTTATTGTTTTGTTTTGAATGAAAATCTGATGGGATTGAGTTATGAGTAAATAGGAGTGGTTATGGAAAGAATAAAAAGAAGAGTGTTGGGAAGAGAGGGAGTAGGGGTGTAGGCACACATAGGGAAGAGGGGTGTCTTTTTTTTTTCTCATTGGACCAATTGCTCTAGGCATGCCATAGGATCTTAGGGGTCATCATGGCAGCTAGGATTTTGTTGGAGGTGGTGTTGAGTCGGGTTTGCGCGCGTCAGAAAAATGATGCGCGAGACGGTGTTTTATACAACTTCCAAATGCAATATGATTTTACCAATTATCGACACAAGGATTGTGTATATGTTCTTTTCTTATTTTGTAATGGGTAAATTAATTTAAGGAATGCATTTTATTATTATTTATTCTTAAAGTTTGACGATAATATTTATTATTAAATTAAGCGACTCAAGGTCGCGGTAATTGTATCGTTACTAAATTTCCATTTTATCTCTTATTGGTTTTAGCCTCTTAAAACACTTTATTATAATTAGTTTTACTTTTTTTTCTTTTTTTTATTGACGGATTTTACGGGTATTACAATCTACCCTCCTTAAAAACAAACTTCGCCCTCGAAGTTTAGAACATCCCTCTAGGAGCAACAATTATAACCTCATTCCTTAATATACGAGGGAAAGACGCAGGTGTTACATCCCATCTCCCTTAAAGAACGTTACGTCCTCGTAACTAAATATTTAGCTAAAATAGTTCTTCATACTTAAGCTTCAAGGTTTCCTCAGCTTCCTAAGTGCGGGCGTCATTGGTTGACCATAATACCTCCTCAATTACTTCCAAGGTGTCGTATTGGCCTATGGGTTTAGGCTTAATTTTCTTTTCTAACGAAATCGCATCACCCTTCTCCTAGGTGATACCCTAAACAAAATCAACTTATCTTCCACTCATGGTTAATAATCGATCGCTATGCTGGTCCATTTCCTAGTTACGCGAGAAACGCTCAATACTTTCTCCCTCATCAAGTTGCCTCTTCTATCTTTATTATTTTCACCTACAATTACGCATATACAATTATACATGTGTTCCATAACATCCATTAACCTCTTGCGGTCTTACCAATTTCTTTAAACCAAAACTCTTAAATTCATCTGTTTTACCTCAAAAATGGAAACAAATTTTCCCTCAAATCGCTAAATAATTATATTATATAAAGCTATAATGATTTCACTAAATCCGATTCCGCATGAAATTCTAGTAAACATTAACTTAATTCTTTGAATTTACACTGTCGTATCATCATTCACCTTAAGCCTCATAACATTCCATGTATCACATTTTAAAATTAATTCAGCGGCCTTAATTAACCGTTATTTGAGAACTTCACAATTCATTTATCCGTCATCTCACATCCACAAACTATGGTATATCTCAAATTCCTTATTGATCATTAAAACCAACACATACTCTACTAATTTTAGCATTCTTTATTGACGTCAAAACACTAATGGGCCAATAAGGTTTCCCCAAAAATTCACTCTTAGATTATATCCATTGGTCATACCATAATTGATAACATTCTTCTTAGTATAACTTACTTTAAACCTTATTTCTTCACATGCTACAAGCCTCCAACAACTATGAAAACTCTTTACAGATTGTTATAACGTTTACCTCAAATAGCCAAGTGTTCCTCAAGAATCACAATCCATATCATGTTACGTCAGACTTCTATCTTTCACTTAAGTTTCATTGGTCATGTCCATTACTTTTCCATAAAGTGTCCTTAATCATATCCTTAACTTTATCACAAATATTATATCCATTTGCTCTTTGGTGAACAATTGTATATAAGCGTCATATCCCTTTTTTACTTCTCGCAACATTACATTCTCTTTTCACAATTAATCATAATCTTATGCCTCTTTACTGAATCGACACTCTAACAAGAATTCCTTCACGTATATGGGTAATCGCTTGTTCTTAATATCTTAGGATACGTAACTATCCAACTTACTACAAAAGATCACGCCACACAGTTAGCTACTATCCCAGTGTCTTTTCTATTTTTGTAGAACTATTATTCTTTCCAAACATACTACTTTCGTTCCAATAAAAGATAGAGACATAATATTTGGTGATATCATTTAAACAAATAGTGTCTCATTTCACTCCTTCAACATATGAGACTTAAAGATCTCAAATCGATTTGAATGTCATGGATTATATCTCATTCCACTACCTGTAGCGTTTATATCACATACAGTTAATTAAACAACAATAGTATGTATAACATCTCATATTATTATTCACATGATTGAAATTCTTCGTTAAAACTAGATATCAACAGTGTATACGTCATCTCGTACTACCATTCATACAACTGATATCTCAACAATCCTTTGTACCATCAGGATTAAGCATCCAAGGTTATCCAACCAATCCTATATCATAGTCATTAGGCCAACATTGTACCAACTCAATTATCTATCTTTGTATGAATAATAAATACGCTAATAATTGTCCAAGTTAATATTCACCATTTATTGTCTTAGATAAAATAATTATAAATATTCATGATTTAGTTAGCTTGTAGTTCCTAATAACGAGACTATTTAAATATCCAAACCAACCCAAAACATTTTGTGACTCGGAAACCTTCACTCTTCTTTTTACCTTTCCCATAACCACCCTATTTACTCCTCCCCTTCCCAACACTCTTCTTTTTACCTTTCCCATAACCCCTCCTATTTACTCCTCACTCTACCTCTCGTCAGACTTTCATTCAAAGACAAACAACAAAAACAAAATATAGAGAGAGGAAGAGCAAGGAAGAACTGAGAGAAGAGAAGAGGAAGAAGAAGAGAAGGCTAGAAGGAGGATCTTGCCTAAACACAAAGTTCTTCACCTTGTAAGGGCTAAAACACTACACTTTTAGCATTTTATTCTCATTCACCACTTAATCTTGAGTAAAACAAATCCTAAAACGAACTATAACATACATGCATGCAAGAACCTATACAAATAACAATCATCAAAGTGTCAAATCCGGAGGTTGATAATTAACAGAAGATAAATCGGACTTAAACTTGTTATATTTCTGTGAAAAAAATATGTGTCGTACCTCTTTCTGTCTATAACCAATGTACAAACTTTTGTCAAAATCCCATGTGTCATTTGCAAATGACAAATCATACACTAAAACGTGATTCTGGACAAATCGAATATGCATGTCCCAATATTTGTGTCTTAAAAAGTATCTTAAAGGACTAATGAGGACGAACCCTTTTAGTACAATGAAATTCAATGAATATAGAGCATATTAAGCTCTAGAATCAACTCAATTGAATTTTTAATCTTTGTAATCCACTTAAGAACATTTTGTGACTCATATTCTGACCACTTGTTAAAGATCCGACCAAGAGCCCATCTTAAACCTATTTGTGGCTACCATTGTATAAACATAAAAGATGTTACACTTAAAATAAGAACTATGGGCGTTGGTTTTGTCCAAGAATATTAAGTATTTTGATTTTATACGATTTTTTCAATACAAATTGACAATCTGGAAAATTTGATAGAACATTGTTCACTAGATGGTGATGGAGGCAGTTGTTATACGCTCCATTGTGATCACCCACCTAGCGGGGGACGATTCTAGTGTAGCGGTTATGCTCCCAGGTGCAACGAGGACGTTGCGTTCTTCAAGAGGGGGTGATTGTAACACCACACGTTAGTTGGAGAGGTCAATTGATAAGGTTAAATGACTGGTGCTTAAAGAGATTGAAAGTACTACTCATATCAACAAAGTGCACTTTCTTTTCTAGTCATCCATGCAAAAGAACTCAAAAGTTAAGCGTACTTAACTGAGAGTAGTCTTAGGAAGGGTGACCTCCTGGGAAGGTTCCTAGGATGCGCATGAGTGAGGACAAAATGCGCTAGAAAGGACCCGTGTTGATATGTGGGCCATGTACACAGCTTGGCGAGCTACTGTGAGTGACCACTCCCGACCTAAGGTTTGGGTCAGGGTGTTTCATTTTAGGCTTTGACACTCTATATATTAAAGTTAGTGGACATCTCAAGGAATCCAACCCCACTGACCACATTTCAAAATGATTAATAACGAGGGAGATATGACAGTTTAAAGTTACTGCTTCCTGATTGAAAAATCGTGGAGGGTAGTTAAGTTAATATAACTTATATAATCTTATTGCATGTATGCTTAATGACTAAACCAAACAATAAAAAATTTAATAAATCATTCATATACATTATGGTCTTATGCTTAAGTCATATTTATAGTCTATAGAGTGGGATGAGTTAGTTAAAGGAACTTAACATAATAGAAACCGTATGAATCAAGTAATGTAAAACAAGATAGTTAAGAACTGACTTGAGTACTTTAGTAATCGATATTTTCATTATATATTGTATACTCGGGATTCATAGAAGAAGCCTTTTAATAACCACTCATCAACATAATTGTAAGGTAAGGGAAACACTCGTCTGTACTTTACTTTTTCATTGTCAAACTTCTTTTCAAATATTGAAATATATTGTTATGATTGAAATGGTTGTTCATGATGAATGATTTCGATGGTATGAATGTGATGATTGATTTGATTTGATTTGTGGAAACAAGAAATGTGTTGAAACAAAATGAGAATATTTTTATTTAAAATCAAAACCGTTTTGATCGCTCGAATATGATATGTTGGATTTAAGTTAATGGGTTTTGTGTTGGATTCTGAAACGGTTTTGGTAGAGGGGTAGGTTGTTCCCTAATTTTAAGGGGGCTCCTATACAGAACATTTGGTGGGGGTTAGTTGATCGAAACCCCGTCCTCTAGTCTTCCTCTATGGGGTTGGCCCATTGAGGGGTGTGCACACTCGAGATTTTAGGACATTTTAGTACATGGTTTGGAGAACCCCGTCTTATCCGGACTAAGGCGAAGGGATCCTCTCCATACGGCCTCTATCCATTACTTACCAATTGAACGAAAGAAATGTTTTCTTCGAAATGAAAGTGTTACGATAAATTGAAAGCCATGTTATTTTTGAATTCGGGTTTACTTATATGTCTTTGGAACTTCTCAATTATATCTTATCTTTTAATAGCGTTTAAATTATCATTTAAAATTCTTTCACCCATTTTTTTCATGATTTGGATATTTCTACTATATTTGGTTTAATTGTGACACATCCATGATCCGAGTTTTACTTAAAGATGCTGTTTTAAATAAAAAGGATTATGGGGGTGTTACAAAGTGGTATCAGAGCATAAATTCTTCTTAAGAAGATGAAATAAGTCGATTTTACTGCCTAATATGTTTTAAATTCAAAGGAGATTACTGTGTTAAAATATGAGACATTAGTTCGTTCTTTAGATGTACTTTTAGAACTCATAATGTGAGACATGCAAATCCGAGTTACACGGAAACATGTTTCACTATTATATTTTTCATTTTCAAATGGTGCATGAAATGACTATGAAATTTTTTGAGTGCTTCAATAATATCAGAAGGTACAACATATATTTTTTTCAAACTAAAATATCGAGTTTAAGTTCTATTTTTATTCTGTTCAATATTAACCAACGGATTTTGACTCTTTAATGGTTATTACTTGCTTAGGTTTATGCATGTATGAATGGAGACTTGTTTAATTATTGTTCTATGATTTAAATTAAATGAATAGCTGTTCTTAAGGTGAATAAACATAAAATGGTGGCTTAAACATTCTCACCAAGTGAAGATCTCGGTGCTAAGGCTAGATCCTCTTCCTTGTGCATGCTCACTCCTTCTTCTTCTTCTTCTTCTTCTTCTTCTTCTTCTTCTTCTTCTTCTTCTTTTCGGTTTCTCTTTCTAATCCCTCTCTCTTTCTATTTTTTATTTTGAATGAATGGGAAATCTGATGGGAAGGTTGTATGTGATTAAATGACAGGTTGGAAAAATAAAAATGAGGCATAGGGAAGGGGGAGAGGGGTGGCATGCATGCATGGGAAAGGGGAGTTGTTCTCCTTCCTCATTGGTCCAATCAGTGTAGGATGGCTATATGATCTTAGGTGTAATTATAGTTAGGATTTGTTGGGGTTGAGTCGGGTTTTCGCGAAACGAAAAACGATGCACGAGACGGTGTTTCATGGAACTTCAAAATGCAACACGACTTACCAAATATCGACACAAGGGTTCTATATTCTTCTCTTATTTTATCAAGGGTGATTTAATGCAAGGAATGTATTTTATTATTAGTTTCTCTTAATGTTTGACGACAATATTAATCGACTCAAGGTCGAATACAATTCCCAAATTAGTGATAGTTGTATCGTTACTAATTTTCCCATTTTATCTTTTATTGATTTTAGCCTCTTAAAATACTTTATTATTATTATTTTTTAATTTCCTTTTTATTTTATTGACGGATTTTACGGGTATTACAAATACAAATTCCCACATGCAACCAAATGACTCCTTATTTTTCTCCTACCCTACAAATATGAAGTTCAACACAAATTGTTGATGTAAAGATAACCATCACATTTAACAATAAAAGCGTAATATATATATATATATATATATATATATATATATATATATATATATATATATATATATGCACAAACAGGATCTTTGCTTGATTAATCAATATATAATTTTAACGATGCGTACCTCATTTGATAGGTGAAATACAACAATCCATAACCAAAGCCATAAGAGAACTTGAAGTTTTAAATACTATTATCAAAAAGAGAGATAAACTCAATCAGTAACTAATAAAAAATAAAAAGAAAAAAAATAATATACCTATCCAAAATGTAGATAATATTTTGAAATGATGTTTATGCATAATTGCAATGCTTTGTAACCGAAGAAAATAAAGGTTAGATATTTCTTTGAATTAAAGAAGGAAAAAGTTGTAGTTATGGATGAGTAAATAAGGTAGATAAAGAAGTAACAATTTTGGAAGATGAAAGGATGATAAAATGGAGGTCCTTGTTATTATTTTTTTTTGCATAATTGTATGGATGGTTTAAGTAATTTTTTATATTATAGTATTATGACACTTGTCGTTCACTTAACTATCCAACTTGCCTTTTTATATTATTTATAGAAATGTAAAATTTAAATAATTATTGTGTTTCAATTTTTGTATAATGCTATTATCAAAAAGAGGGATAAACTCATCAATCAGTAACTAATAAAAAATAAAAAGAACAAAAAATCATATACCTATCCAAGAATGTAGATAATATTTTCAAATGATGTTTATGCATGAAACTTATTGCAATGCTTTGTAACCGAATAAAATAAAGGTTAGATATTACTTTGAATTAAAGAAGGAAAAAGTTGTAGTTATGGATGAGTAAATAAGGTAGATAAAGAAGTAACAATTTTGGAAGATGAAAGGATGATAAAATGGAGGTCCTTGTTATTATTTTTTTTTGCATAATTGTTTGGATGGTTTAAGTAATTTTTTATATATGACAGTATTATGGCACGTGTCGTTCATTTAACTATTCAACTTGCCTTTTTATATTATTTATAGAAATGCAAAATTTAAATAATTATTGTGCTTTAATTTTTGTATAATGCTACAAATTTTGAAATTTTCTTTTTTAAATAATGATGATGACGTGACATGCTCTAAAAATATAGAAAAGGTGAATCGTGAAAAGTAATTCTTAGTCTAACCTTTTTTTATTTTATATAATATGAAATTTTCAAATTTTTATTTTTTAAAAATAATTTATTTTAATAAAATCTTAAAATTTAAAATTCGGAAAATTCACGTGGTATCCCTAAACTTTGTGATTTTGTACGTGGTATACATTTTTTTAATTTTGTACACATAGTAACCTTGAGGTTTGATTTTTAAGTATGACATACTCTTTTTATCGTTTTTAAAATCTTCAAATGAGCATAAATCGTAAACCAGAAATCAGAATTTGCCAAAACAAAATCTTAAATTGATTAAATTTTCGAGATTTATAATTTGATCAAACAAAAAATGGTCATTCAAAAATTTAAGATCGAAGTAATGGACGACTTTACGTTTCATGAGAAAAAAACCTTAGAAAATTTTAATCGACAATTTTTTTTTCTCAAATCGTAGATTATGACAAGAAAATGTGTTTAGGACAAAAAAAATTGGCCAAATCCGAATTCCGGTGCAAGGGTTATGCTCAATTGAAGTGTTTTAAAGCGACAAAAAAGACATGTTGTGCATAAAAATAAAACGTGAAGGGTGACATATGTACAAACTTAAAATACAGGGTACCATGTGCAAAAGGCAAAGTTTAGGGATACCACGTGAATTTTCCGTTTAAAATTTAGTATTTAATTTTAAGTTTACTTGTAGTTTAACTTTCTTAAGAAATAAAAATCAAAATTGTAATAGTTATTGTTCTTTAATATGGGTTTAATGCTATGTTTAACTTTTTATTTATAAATAATGACGATGATGATGTGACATACTCTAAGCATATAAAAAGAGTGAATGGTGAAAGGTTGTGCTTAGTCTAGCATTTTTATATAATATACTAGTTTTAAACACGTGCAATTTTGCATGGGTATGTAATTGTAAACAATGTTACTATCGAAATGTTGTGCTTTTTATGAAGCCATGTTTTAAAATTAATAGAAAACAATTATTTTAGTATTTTTAATTAAAATAATAATTTTATAGAAAAAAAATTTCACTCGTGCTTCCACCCTAACCTAATTTAAGACCCGTATAATTCGACCGGTATTTGTCCAGAACCTTGTGACTCCACACGGAACCCGAGCCATACGACTCGTTTAACATGTCAACTCTTGGCCATTACGTATAAATTTCTATATATGACATGGTATTTGTGAGGGAATTTTATTAAAAAATTTACGTCACTATCAATAATATTATATGTGGAAAAAAATGTAATAAGAAATCATTTGTATTCAACTAAGTAAAACACAACCCTTTTATAAAATTTACATGTACTCTCTCAATTTTTCTATTTTCTTCCCATTTGCCTTTTCACGATCTCAATGATGAAAATTTTATTGTATTTTTCGTCATGTAAATGTCAATTTTTTTTGTCTAAAATAGTAAATGTATATATTTAGTCTTATGTATTAAATAGTTTTTAGGGTAGCTTTGACATCCAAAAAGGAAATGGGTAGAAAATATAAACGTAAAAAGAATACTATTTTTAACTCACATAAAAGTAATCAAGTAATATTTCAGAAAATAATTAAGAAAAATTCATATAATAGTGGTCAATGGATGCATTTATGTCCCATGGAGTCATGGGAGTTTGGGGTGTATCCTATCCCATAATGAATATCGGTAAGCCTCCCTTAAGACGCATTTCCGATTAAAGTTTAAGACATGTAAAATACATAGCACTTGTGTATATAAGTATAAATAGAAGGGAAAAAAACAATATTTTTCTTATATATACAGATGATATGATACTTGACCCGTCTTAAGCGTAAGACGTGTCATCTTAAATGAGAATTTGTATATAAGTATAGTGATACTGGTGGTAGTTGAAAAATGCGAAACATGTCCAATGTATCAATTTACTTGACCCGTATTATGTCAAGTGTCCAATGTAATCCTTTATTTATGTAATTTGTAAATTTTAAATTGCCCTAAATAATTATTGACCGTTAATTTTTTATTGTAAATTTTGATTGTGATTTCTATGTACTAAAGAGTGGTAAATATCAATCAAATGTAAGCACAATTTTGTTGTAAGTTGGTTATTTTTATTCTAAACAATTAATTCCAAAGTTGCTTTTTAAGTTTTCCTACTTTTATGGTATGCTTGCCACATGGGATTTGTGGTTCTTGTTTTAATAAAGACTAGATGAAATACCCGTGCTACGCACGGGACATTTTGTATTTATCTCCAATTAAACTATAGTATACCCTAATAATAATAATAAGAAGAATAATAATAAGAAGAAGAAGAAGAAGAAGAAGAAGAAGAAGAAGAAGAAGAAGAATAATAATAATAATAATAATAATAATAATAATAATAATAATAATAATAATAATAATAATAATAATAATAATAATAATAATAATAATAATAATAATAATAATAATAATAATAATGATTCTTAATAACTATACTAGGCTCAGGAAAACTGAAGGAACCATGCTCAAGCAAAGAGCAAAAATTGAGCATATTACCTATAATGATTCTTCCTCTAAGTACTTCTTTGGTAGAATACATGAAAGGAAGCAACAGCAAATAGTTGGTCAGATTCGTGATAAGGATGGTAACACTCTGATTGGAGTTGATAATGTGGCAAAGGGTTTTATTGATTATTACAAAGGACTCTTAGGTACCTCTGTTCCTGTTGATCCTATTGATGTTCAATTCATAAGACAAGGGCCTTGTCTTGCTAATGATGATATTCCCCTCCTGATTAAACCTGTGGATTTGATTGAGATTAAGAATGCTCTGTTTAGCATTGGGTCTGATAAGAGTCCTGGGCCTGATGGCTTTTCCTCTGAGTTCTTCAAGAGCTCCTGGGATACTATTGGCCCTGATTTCTGCAATGCTGTTCAGGCTTTTTTCAGGAATGGTAGACTTAGTAAGCAAGCTAATTCTACCATCATTACTCTTATCCCTAAGAAGAAGGTTACCAGCACTGTTATGGACTTTAGACCTATTTCTTGCTGTACAACCTTTTATAAAACTATTAGTAAGATCCTGACTAATAGATTACAGAACATTCTTCCCAAGATTATTGGCCCTGAACAGGCTGCTTTCATCAAAGGCAGGAACATTCATGAAAACATCATGATGGCTCAAGCTTTGGTCAAAGGGTATGATAGGAAGTATCTTACTCCTAGATGCCTGATAAAAGTTGATATAAGGAAAGCCTTTGATTCTCTTCAATGGAAATTTATTCACAGCATGCTAGATGCTCTTGGCTTCCCTAACACTTTTACTGCTTGGATTATGAGCTGCATCAGCAGCTCTTGGTTCTCTATCAGACTTAATGGCTCTACTCATGGATTTTTTAAGGGAGAAAGTGGGTTGAGGCAAGGAGACCCTCTATCTCCTTACCTTTTTGTTTTGAGTATGGAATTGCTCTCAAGATATTTCAGGAAAATCTGTATTCAACCTGAGGTTTCTTTTCACCCTAAATGTGCTAAAATTGGACTAACTCATCTTATTTTTGCTGATGACTTGATGATTTTCATTAGGGGTGATGTTCCTTCTGTTAAAGCTGCTAGCACTACTCTATCTAAATTCTCTAAGTGGTCTGGTTTGCATGCTAACATTGATAAAACAGATATCTACATGGGTGGTGTAAGTTCCTTAGTGAGGCAGCAGATTCTTGATGTTACTGGGTTCACTGAAGGGTCTTTTCCTTTTAGATACCTTGGGTTACCCCTGAATACTGCTAGACTCAATACTGCTACTTATATGCCCCTTCTCAATAAGATTCAACAGAGTACCAGTCACTGGGCTACTAAGCATTTCTCTTATGCTGGCAAGCTTCAGCTTCTCAAATCTGTAATTTTTGGTCTCACGAATTTTTGGTGTGCTAATGTCCTTTTTCCAAGGAACATCTCTAAAATCATTGACAAAATGTGTAGGGATTACTTCTGGAACTCTGAAGCTGACAGACATAAGTTCATCTTTCTCAGTTGGAAGAATCTCTGTTCTCCTTGGGATGAGGGTGGTTTTGATGTGAAGGAACTCCTCTCTTGGAACAAAGCTGTATTAGCTAAATGGATTTGGCTGATGCACAGAAATGAAGATTGCCTTTGGTCTAAATGGCATAAAGCTTATCATTTACAGAACTCCTCTATTTGGATGACAACTTGTAAGAATCATCATTCTGAGAATTTCAGAAGTATTCTTAGAGTTAAGGATGAAATTCTTGCGCAAACTCTCACTTCCAACAATGCTATAGCTCTTCTCTCTTCCTGGGCTCCTCAGGGCAAGTTTAGTATTACCTCTGCATATAACTGGTTTAGAACTGAGAAGATGACTCTACCTTGGGCTTCAATTCTCAGCTCTAAATTCATTGTGCCAAGTCATAGAGTCTTCATCTCCCTTGCTATGCAGAACAAGCTTGCTACTATGGATAATCTGGCCATAAAGGGAATGCAGATCATTAATAGGTGTGTTTTATGTAAGGCTGCAAATGAGTGCCAGGCTCATCTCTTCTTCAATTGTATCTTCTCTAGATTGATTTGGGAAGAGTTAGCTACTTGGCTTGGGATTGAAGGTGTAAGTGTTGAATGCATTGCAATCCTCAACTGGTGCTCTGCTAGATCACATAGGCGCCATTGGAAACATGGTTGGATACTCAGTAGTTTGGCTGCTGCGTGCCATTTCATTTGGCAGGAGAGGAACATTAGACTTTTTAGAGGTTTGGAGCATCCTACCCATCACATTATACATCAAATTAAAGTAGTTGTTAGCACTAGAATTCTTAGCAAAATTCACAAATCTAAATGTAATAGAGCTAGATTTTGTCTTAATGGTTACCAAGATTAGTTCTTGGTTGTAGAGGTTATTCTTTTGTACTAAACCTTGTCCTTTATTTTTCCCTTAATGGATGAATAAAATAGACTATGATTTCTTGCAAAAAAAAAAAAAAAAAAAAAAAAAAAAAATAATAATAATAATAGTATACCCGTCCTACGCACTAGACGTGTTGTCGCTGATGCTGCTAAGCGCAAATGTGTTAAGTATGGGGATTTATGCGCGGCGGCTGGTTATGGTTTCCTACCCTTCTCTTTCTGATCTCTTCGCTTGGAGAGCTGGGCTCGGATGCTGTTGACTTGCTCATGCGGATCCAGAAATTCTCGGTATCTCAGGATGCTGGGGCTCGGGTGGCCGCTTATATTTTCACTAGACTTAGTTTTTCTATAGCTAAGGGGTGGGGGCCCAGATTGTCTCTCGGCTCCCCACCAACTTCTTGTAAACTTTACATTGTATTTTAATGAAAGCTGCGCGCATCTTATAATAAAAAATAAAAATAATAATAATAATAATAATAATAATAATAATATCCATGGAATGTTTACGATCATAAATAAAAATTATGGCGAGATAACATCCATGAATTGATTACAATGATAAAGCTTTTAGCATCTTGTCTCATTGAAGACCGGTAATATCGGTCAAAGGCTAAAGACGGATAGTGCCCCTTTCACAATATGCAAGTGAAGAGGGTAAATGGATCCCCCCACTTGCCCTCTCACTAACTGATAAACTAAGTAGATTAACAACATATAAGCATTAAGCAATACGTCAATGTTATTACCTCTTAACTATAAAATGGTTTAAATAGCTATAAAGCTTTTAAACTAAATTGTATTTTTCCTGTTCGCTTTGATTTCGTATAATGCATCAACATTTACATGTTTTTAAATAAACCACAACAATCAGAAAGTTCAGCTGATGGTTGAAATTTCAAGATCGATTTTATACATTAAGCCGCTCGCACAAATGTTCTTTGGCTTAAAGAGTAATTGTAACGACATAACTCCCCATACATGTTCTCAATATTTTACTTGAGAAGTGAGGGGCAGTAAGATTTGAACACGTGATATTTTTGGTCTTACCCTTGATGGTTCATTGGTTGGAGTCCAAAGATTGGTTTATACTCTAACTACATGTACTTCGTCGTTAGTCGTTACTTGATTATAGGGGTGTATAACGTAGCGGGCTAGCGATCCCATAGCACAAAACCTGTCTTTCCCCACGGGCCAGGTTAGTGCTCAAATTTCTCTAGCTTGTCTCGATCTCAACGCTAAAACAAATAAAACACAAAGGCCCCTCCTGGCTCGGTCTAGCCTGCTACTCTTGGGTTGGGCTCGAAGTGGAAAAAGCTAGATGGCCAGTCAGGTCTGATGTTCACACCGTGTCTGCGCTGCAATCGTTCACTCCAGTCTGCTCCCTATCCCGGCTCACTGCACAACCCTAACTTTCAACGGGTTATTATAACCACTTTTAATCTCTTATTTATTATTCTAGAATGATTGCTTAATTTCCCTCCCATCTCTTTCACTTTTCCCCCCGTTTTGTTTAATGTTTACCACTCTCATTATTAACTATATGCTTTGTCTAATTAACCAGGGTGTAGTTTATTAGAACTTCGAATTTCACTCTACTAATTTGTGTTTCACGTAGTGCGATTATTAACTATTAATATTAGTGTCTACACCCTCTCCATCGTATACATGGTTTGGTTTTCTCATAATAAAACACAGTGGGGTAACAATAATTCATAAGCCCCCCTGATTTATAGTTTTACTTTTTTCGTCTCAATTTTATATCCCTTTTCCCCAACATTTATGTCAAAATAATTGTCTTTATCCCCATTATTTCCCTATTATTTTCTCTATCCCACTTTTATTATCCCACTTCCCTTTAAATTTTATCCCAATTTAAATGACTTATGTGTCACACTATCACTATCTTAGTATAAACAATTTTAAAGGAATTAATCTTGTACATTTAAAATGCCAATACTCAATGTTACGACTTACGTATCACATAATAAGTGGGAGAATGCATTTTGGGTGTGGTGTTATCAATTCTCTACGTATAGCTCAATTGCCGAAGTCGTTTGAACTATCTCTATGAGAACCAAAATGTTTTGAGTGCGTAGATTTTTTTTTTGCATTATTAGATATTAGATTCATATAAATGAATCACAGAAAGTACATAAACATTAATTAAGCATAGCAATAAGAAGTTCCCTTCTCGTTTTTGTCATGACCGTCACCCGTATAGTAAAAAGTTAACTTTTGTGATCGAAAACATATACTCCTATGCTACAAATCTTTATGTTGAGTATAATAAGGCTTTCATAGACATGTTCAATGCCTAGTTAATTGACAAATTTCTATTTTAATTATTTTACTTCTCTTGTTTAAATAGATGTATCATATCATAGTTCAACAGAAAGGTAAGACTCCCATAATATATTTAAGATACATTTCAACAGAAAGGTAAGACTCTTCTAATGTATTCCGTATTTAATACTTTAAAGATCAATTTTGGCGATAACAATTAATATAATTTTTTTTAATTAATTAAATTCATATTTTATTTGAAGTAATTTAGAAAATTTTAGAGACTTTAATATTGTCGAAATCCGAACCTTAAATGTGGGAGCTCGAGTCAATTAACAAACTTTGATGATCGCCAAAATCTAAAGAAGCCGCCACACTACTCACTACAACTTATTGGGCTAGTAGAAATTTTAAGTAGTTTTAATGGTGTTTTATTTGCTGAGGTTTCTATATTGTTTCAAACAATTTTTTTGTTGGTTGTATGATGATAATTAAGCTTTAAGCTCTTTATACTTAAATTCTAGGAGTAAAACGTAACGATAAAAACGAAGTTACTACTCTAATTTGACAATGAAAAAGCAAAGCTTTTAAAAAGTTGTATATATACTTCATATAATATATTATTGAATTGATATCTCTTATTATAAATTGTATTTTAATATAAATTACTAATAAGAGTTTTAATTTTGTTGGAGACTCTAATATTGCTAGAAACACAACTTTTAATGTGATAGTTCGAAAGTCATTCATCGTTGTTGGACTCTCTAATATGGCTCAAAAAGTTCCTGTTTTAATTATATAGAATGATGATGATAGATAGATGGCAATATGATTTATCCCCCTACTACTAAAAGAATAAGTCAATCTAAATATTTTCCCGCCTAAAAATATTCACTTAGAATGGGCTTTAGTTTTGGGTGCCAAACTATAAACCTAATGGGCTATACATTAGTAATACTTTTTTACCAGCCTACTTTCGTAGATTATATATGTGACAATAAATGTTAGACACGGATGCCTACTTCTTTACATAAAACTCAAATTAAAAGTTACTACATTTTTATACCTTTATTTAATGCAGTAATAATATAATATTATTTTATATATACAATTTTTTGTCAAAAATACTTGCATTTAAATTGTCAATTTTATTTGGGGTAAAGATTTTCTTTTCCCTCTTATGATGTCTTAATATATACACATTAACAATGTAGATATCAACATGAATTAAACATGCATTGAAATGTGATAACAAAATTAAAATACGAGTCTTTAATAGCTAAAATCTTTAAACAATACAGTCTACAATACTGTGCATTTGCACGAGATATGTACTAATTTTCTTAATTAATTGAAATTCTGAATTAATAATAGGGTAAAAGGAGTTACCAAAGATTTCACAGTTGCAATAAGTTGTGTTTGGCTATGTTTAGTAAATGGTATATTGGTCAAAGTTTAACATATTTGAGAGGTTTAACATGTTGACTTACGAATATGTTATTTAGAGCGTTTGGTTATGACATATATTGAAATAGTATATTGACGTCCAATATGCTATTTTTCCAATAGCGGCTCCTACCAGCATATTGGATTAGTAGATTCGAAAGAAAAATATGTGTCTTCTTTACCCCTTTAAAAATTACTAACCCTACTTTCATGTATTTAATTAATAAATTGTTCATGTCCTTCATTATTTGTCTTTTTTACAAATGAGCTAATCAATATGCTAATCTTAGTCAATTACCGAACACCTCTAAAACAATTATGTTAATTACTACTAGTCAAACCTGTTAAATGCTTATACCTATATTAATCTGTTATTTACCAAACATGGCCTTAATCTTTTAGTTAAGGTATTAGTATAGATCTCGTGCAATGATGCACGATATATACAAATGTTTGCCGTTTGAGTAAGTCGTTTTTATTTATAGATATTAAATTGAGTAATTGACAAGTCATTAATTATTCATATTTTTCATCCTTGGTATTTAATTTGAGAAAAAATTGAAACTAAAAAAATTAATTAAGGGAATTGAAAAGTTTCATAAAATGTGTAGATTAATGAAACAGTTTTAACAAATAAAAAACTAATTATATATTGTTATTTTAATTTTAGGAAAGTTTTGTGCTGGTATTATGGATACTTAATTTAGGAAAGTTTGAGATTAATTTAGGAAATTACTTTTTCTTTTATCACAAATACAAATTTTATTTCATTTACTCTTATTGTATATTTTTACTTTATTAGTTTTTTGTTTATATCGAGCATATTTTTAAATTTTATATATGTTTAGCGGGCTTGTCCATGGGCTTCTTAATCATGTCCGTACCCGCCCACGAAAAACAGTGGGCCGGGCTTAGCCCATTCGTCAATTTTTTTTTATTTCTTCTACTCCAAGCCAGTTAAAATAGCGAGCCAGACAGATAGGGTATAACGGGCCACCCCGAAGTTGATCAGCTCTACATGAATATATCATGTTTGATGATCTACTTAATTTAATTTTAGGAAAGTTTTGTATTAGTATTACAGATACTTAATTTAGGAAAGTATATACTCTAGACCTGTCAAAATGTGGCCCGCCCCGAAAACCTGACCCGCCAGACCCGATTTTTTAGAGTCAAAGACCCGTAAATCTTGACCCGCGACCTGAAATGACCCGGTTATTTTAGGGTCAAACCCGACCCGACCAGTTTGACCCGAAATGACCCGTTATTTTGAGTTTTAAAATTTAAAAATTAAATTTTATATCATAAAATAATAAAAATAATAATAAAATAATTTAATCTTAACAAATGTTTTAATATAAGTACGGTAAATAATGCATATAATCATATTACTAAAATCAAATACGATTTAATTTTTAGAAAGTACATTTTTCGGTTGAAAAATGATAAAATAGAAGACGTTATAATATTTTTTTGACCCATATTCTGAACCTAACCCGACCCGACACCCGTATGACCCGACCCGTATTCTGACTCGAACCTCCCGACCCGGCCCTCCCGACCCGACGACCATTCCGACCCGTTTGACAGGTCTAATATACTCGGTAGTTCGTATATTATAGTCAACGGGAGAGTCTATTCGTATAGTTGGACTTGTCTCATTACGGTTTTTCTAACGTGTGCCCTAAGGGCACACATTTAATAAGCTGGATATGGAAAGATTCACAACATAATTTCATAAAAAAATGCAAGTTTGAACCTATATTTACCTTAATTAGTGAAAATATCTTATAACTCTTTCCATATTCAGTTTATTAATGTGTGCCCTTAGGGCACACGTTAGAAAAACCGATACTATATTGCCAATTAACTTACAAGAAATGCAATCTTACATTCTTATTTACCTAGTTTAACATCCGAAGAGAGGGCTCAATTATCAGTAAATATTTTCATACGGAAAAACTCTAAAAATTCTTTTTTTTTTTTGTAGTATAAGAGGATGAAGCGTGAATGTATCATGTTTGATTGTCTACTTATTTTAATTTTAGAAAAGTTTTGTATTAGTATTACGGATACTTAATTTAGGAAAGTATATACTCGGTAGTCCTTATATTATAGTCAACGAGAGAGTCTATTCGTATAGTTGGACTCTGTCTCATTATACTTTATGGTTATTTTAATTTTAGGAAAGTTTTGTATTGGTATTATGGATACTTAATTTAGGAAAGTTTGAGATTAATTTAGGAACGTTTGAGATTAGGCAATTAGATAGTCCGCCGTTGATATTACGCGGTTTTCCTAAATTAATCAATTAATTAAATTGTACGCCGCCATAGTTGCCTATATATATCACAAGTCTCATAGTCTCATACCAAATTACCAATCACCAAGATTCAAGAAGTCAGTATCGTTAACTATGGCAATTCTTGATAATAATAATGATTCAACATTCCAAAATTCTGAACGTTATCAGAACATAATGCAGAAAGTCTCTGAAGCACTAGAAAAGGGCTGTTCACAACTTCCTGAACACGGGTTTGTTGTTTCGGAAGGCGATCCTGATTATGGCCTCGTCCTTGACTGCAACGCCTTGTCAGTTGATATTGAAGATGAAATTATTACCACCTACAATTATATCCGTGATATGTACCGTCTTAAATTTCCGGAGCTAGAGTCGATTGTTCACCACCCGATTCAGTATGCTCGCGTTGTCAAAACAATTGGTAATCAGACTGACTTAACCTTAGTTGATCTACAAGGCCTTCTCCGTCCTCCTCTCATCATGGTTGTTTCTATCGTTGCTTCAACTACTGTCAGGAAGCCGCTATCACAGGATCTTTTACACCGGATTGTCGAGGCATGTGATCGTGCCCTCGACCTAGATTCAGCAAGGGAAAAGGTCTTTCGGTTTATGGAAAGCAGAATGTTTTACATGGCACCTAATCTCTCTGAGATTCTTGGAAGCGGAGTTGCTGCTAAACTAATGGTGGCTGCTGGAGGTTTGGGACCACTTGCCAAGACCCCCGCCTGCAATCTTCAACTTCTCGGGGCCGAAAAGAAAAATCTCGCAGGGTTTTCTTCAGTAACTTGTCAGTCGTCTCGTATTGGCTATTTGGAGCAAACGGAGATATTCAGGAGTACACCCCTGGCTCTCAGAATGCGCGTTTGTCGTCTTTTGGCAGCAAAGTCTAGTCTTGTAGCTCGAGTAGATTCTACAGGAGGAGACCCGACTGGAAAGATGGGAAGGGCTCTTCGACAGGATATTCACAAGAAGATTGAAAAGTGGCAAGAGTTACCTCCTCCGAGGATCACACAGCCTCTGTCAGTTCCTATTTTAGTACCGAAGAAGAAAAGAGGAGGACAAAGGTTGAGGAAGATGAAGGAGAGATACGCTGTTACCGACAACAGAAAGTTGGCAAACAGGATGCAGTTTGGAGTGTCCCAACAGACTAATTATGAATATCTCATGGTGTAATGTAAGTCAAATTATCAAGATTGATGCAGACTTGTATGAAAATAGATCAAATTTTTGTAATATGGTTGTATACAATAGCTTTCATATCCAATTTATGATTTTGTAATATGGATTAATACACAAATACAAGATTTAAAGAAGATGAATATATATTCAATTGCATTATTTTGGGATCGAAAAATCAACTCCCCTGCTTTCCTCTAATTGCATTTACATCTTACTGGTAGACGATTTATAACTTGTGCGATTGAGAATAGAGATTACTGTCATTTGTATAACACGTATTTTTGTTTTAGGCCATTTCAGTTGAGATTACTGTCTTCTTGAAAGATTCTAGCATTTCATCCACTCTGTGTTGCCTGATCTTCAATTGATGAGATCTGCTATTACTGAAAGAGAATCATCTTTGGATTGCAGGAAGACTCAGGAGCACCCATAGCCTTCCGTTTTATGATTGCACTTTACACCGTTTTCGTAATTAATCGAGTACATGGTTACAGATATTTGATGATCTACGCAACATCACAAGAGTTGGACAATTACATATGGAGAGTTTATTACGGAGTACTGTATTAGATGGAGTCAATAATAGGACAACCGAGGTTTGCACATCGAGCAAGGGTCCTTGTGAATTGTGATCGGCTTTGTTTGAAGACACGCACAGTGGCATCTAGTTCCCTATGGAAGGGTCGACTAGGAAAGTTGCAATCAAGGACGAATCACTAATCACAGCGGACACCCAACCCCCACGAACTGGGTCCTTGTGATCGGCTTTATTTGAAGGAGCTGCGTCCAGTTTACCCTTGACATCTTCCCAGTTGATAGGCCTAGACGATCCAGCTTCCACATAGACCTACATATCCACCACAATCATGTAAACAATTTAACTCAACAATACGAATTCCTTATTACTCAACCAGCCAAGATACTCATTTATTAATGAAATTGTGTAAATAGAGTTGAGTACTCAGCCATTACGCATACTATAGTGTTTAGGTAGTCGAAAGCGACAAGCCACATGCGAGCAGAAGCATCAGCGAATGCAAAACCACCTTTGACACCTAGAGAAAGAGTCCCTTGGTGTTGAACAAAAACATTAACTGTACTCGGGATTATCTTAGGGTAGGTCTCCACTGGAAGCCCTGTCCATTGATGATGGTCAAAGCGTTCCATATCAATATTGCGTATTCTATTCCCTAATATGCCTATGTAACTAATAACCTCCCCTTCTCCTTCAAACTTGTTTCCTGACGTTGCTTTCTTCTTCTTAAGCTCATTTTTCAGCTCCGCCATTATTGCATTTGGATCCTCATTGGCTTGATATATGGTCGTAATTCTAGTTTTGGGCCATATTTCACTTTTTAATATTATTTGATGTACTTCGTAGTTACTATTTGCTTTCCTGCAAGAGAGGTGGCACAATAAGACTAAAGATTGTCAGTATGTTGATTCTATTATGGATCGACGAAGGGGTTGACGGGTGTCCACATTTGATGGAGTTTAGTAAAATTAATGCATAGTACGAATTTGGTAACAAGATATTCACCTGAGTTCCGACTCAAGCAACTGTTTGCGACATACCCGAGCTTACCTTGAAATGAATTTACTGCTTGCGCTTTGCGCTACACAACATGAGCTGATGAAGTGAATTAGAGAGAAAACAAGCTGCTTACTTATACTTGCAACAATATACGTGAAAGGGGCATTACTGTGAGACAATTCAGGCAATGAGGGAACCTCAATAGACATTGACAAAGTGATAAATAAAGTCTCGCTTATCTAGGTATCTACCTCTTTTAACAAAATTCTTAATTCTACAAATTTCTTTGTTCACGTTTTTAAAGTATCCTTTTCCTACAGTTGGGTGAAAAATGAGTGAGTGGCATCAACTTTTGTATAATAAATCTGTCAATATGCGTTCAAATTCCCGTAACAAAACAACACATTAACTTACCTGTTCCCTTAGAGAGCCTATAACAGAAAACATAACGCAGTGGGTGCCTTGAAAATGGGGTGGGATGGGGGAGAGGTTTTGGTAATTTGTCACTCAGACCAGAAATCACCAGTGGGGCAATAATGGTTGACGTGTGAGTAGGGATGATAATGATACGATACAGCCCACGAACAACTCGAAAATTCGGCTCATTTGATATTTAGCTTTTAGCATAGTCTAAGTAGGATGTAACGTTCAAACCTTGATTATGTATAGGCTCAAGCTCACAAACTAGATAACGAGCACATTTTTTCAAGCTCGGGTAGGATCAAGAACGGCTTGAGTTTTGGTTCTTGAGCACAAGCCATACAAGGCCAAGCTCGGGTTACACTCGTTAACATATCTTGGTACTGACATGGCTAATTGTGAGGGAGATCTGCAAAATACCTTGATGGACACAAAAATGCACCGTTGATTATGCATTCAAAATGATACGGACATTGATCTAGATCATCTCATTCCTCCGGTTCCTTTTCCATACCGGAGAGAATACCGGACCAATTTACTAACATTCATCAGAAAAATGCTAAAAAACAAACTTGTAAAACCGCTAGATCACCTAGATCAGTAAGGAGGTTTACGGAATCCAGACTAAATTGTAAGAGTTTTACGGAAACAAGGTGTAAATATTCATCTAGATAATGCATCAACCAAGTACAACAACGAAAAACAGATTCCATGAGATAAGGTAGATAATCAAAAGGCAAAAACCCCAGGTACATACTATCCTCAAAACTGCAAATAAGCATTGTCTAACTAAACTCAGTATTTGACAGCGGCTAGAATGTCCAACTGAGCTCCAAGTTGCTTTTCTGCAATCTTTTCTGCCTGGACCCTCAGTCTTGTAATCTGCTTCTTCCTCTCATATGCAACCTTCGACCTCTCCTTTCTCTTCTCTTCCAACTCCTGCTCATGCAAAATTTGGTCAGCACCGAAAAACCAAAGACCAGTCACAAGTTAATACAGTACAACTAAGTAACTAACTGCGCTGAATCATGTATGAACAAAAAACCGACAGCAAGAGGCGTGTTTGTAATTGTGTATGATCACAATTTATAATTTGCAAGCTCTAAGAAACTTCAGACCTTAATATTCAAAGGTTAAACCTTGTACACATTTACTAAACTTTCTAGTATTAGCGAACATTATAGCTAAAG
>JAIUZE010024528.1:0-14763 GCA_022085475.1 Heliosperma pusillum | reverse complement strand
AGCGAAGTATTTACCTTGGACCTATATTCGGTTCATAGTTTGTATATTATTGTACACACTTTTATGTCCGTATTTATACGGGAGATATGTCTCCCGTCTTGTAGATTTCTTTTGTATAATAGTATTTCCGTTTTGTAATGACCTTTTTATTTTATGACACCTTCGTATTGTATTCTCGTATTTCTTTTATGTATTTAAATAATTTTTTTTTCTTTCCGCAAATTTGAGGGTGTAACAGTTGGTATCAGAGCTATTTTGCTCCCGACGCACGTTTGTGTACCCTTGCATAAATAACTTGACCTTAATAAATAATAAACTTGTGAGATAGAAGGGTAAGATGGGTAGAGTAGGATTTATGTTGTAGTTCATTTGGTTTATGCTAATTGTTAGGAGTATAACTTAATTTGTTTTGTCTCTTATGTGAAGATGGTTGGACTCGTGTTAGAAGGATCATTGTTAGTGCCAACCAGGTCCCTCCTCATAAAGAAGACAATGCCAAGGCGGCTTGCTGGGTGGCTAGCCAAATTGCTAGGAGCAATATTACGCCTTATGGTGGAATATGTGTTACCTAGAAGGAGTATCCTCTACCGAAGATTTGAAGATTTATAAAGTCTAATTGAAGTGAATTCTTTCTTCATCTGCGAATTTTCTCGTCCTTATAATATTATGCCCTTTTCTTTCTATCTAGGTGCTTTTTTCTCTTCCAACCTATTTACCTTTTGGAAATTTCTCTTAATAGTTCCTCCATTATACCATTGGTATTCTTACCGTCCTCTTGTAACATTGGTATGGATGTCACACCCATTGGTATGCGGTATATTATTCTTAGTCGGAAGAACTTTGAATTTGGTGGAATATTAGTGTTAATTAGAATGAACTTGTGATTTGAGGAAATGGTATAGATCTAATTTCACCCTATGGTGGTGAGAGTGGGTATCCTTGAGGAAAGTGTGGCAAGGTTTGTTTAATGATTTTAATGCTTGAAGCTTGTCATGACTTGTGTGTAAATAGTTCATGATATTCGAAGGTGTAAAGTTGAATGAGTGGGCTATTACTTCTTAACTCAGTAGTAATTTAGTCTTTTGGACTTAGAAGTTTAGTATTGGTTTGAAAACCATGCTTATGATATGTCTATTTTGGAGTAAATAAGAAGTTTCGAATATGGTACCTAACCATCCTATTAAGCTAGTTCCGTGTTTGGATTAGTGCAAGGATTGAAGGATAAACTTAGGAAGAAACTCTCCTAGTGGTTTTAGACTATGAAAGCTTAATGTTGCAATATCGTTTAGAGGATCGAAATAATCTTAATAATAGTTGTAGTTGTGGTTAGAAAGTAGAGTGATTTTAATGTTACTTGGGGAATTTGTTGTCGTTAAATGTTGGATCCTAACAGGAATAAATACTTTGTGGAATTAGGATTTGATGACACAACTTGAAGAATATCGACATAAGCGAAAACCGATGTATTAAGAATTTGGAGGAAATAAATAAATTGATTACGGTCGCATTGCCCTATGTTTGGCAAAAGTTAAGTGAAATGAGTTTTGGGGAACTAATCTCTTTGAGGTTTCGAGATTCAACTTTTGATGATGAGAGGGTTCATTGTAAATAAGTTGGGGTAATGAATTTTGGAATAAATTGGATTAAAGGATTTCATTGTAAGTCCTTTACTTTGTGGTTGTTAGCGGTCTTGTTTTCTTAATTATAATATTTTGAATGGTTGATTACAATTAAAGTTTCGATGGACATTAGACAGCATTTTTATGAATTGGAATAATTGGGAGTGGCTACTCGAGATGTGCATGCCTTATGAAATATCTTGGTAGGAAATCGATGATTGAAATGTTGAGGATATATTGCACTCCCTTGAGGACTAGTTTACTTGTACAGTTAGTATTGTCGAGTTACTATCGACATTAGAATTTTCATAGAGGGAATATAGTATTGGGGGTTCATCCTTCGTTCTTCTTTATTCTTTCCTTCTTTCTTTCTTCTTTCTGTTCGATTTATTCTTTCGAATATTCAGTTCCTTCTATCGAGTATCCTTTCTCTTAGATATATTACTATAAGCTTTAGTTAGAAATTTTAGGAATAGATAATAGAGTTATTATCCTTACTATGAAGTTTTTGAATTAAAAGCCTTTAGAATTGTTTTATGATTTCAAGTAGTTTTACCGTCAAGGAGTGTTGAGACTCGTTATTGGAGACGTTCGATGACTAGTTTTCTCATTTATTGATGCGAAAATGTATCTTTTAAAGTCTTTGATTTGGGACGTTGGTGTTCGTAACAGCTGACGAGAACCTTCCGCCCCAGTGATAAGACTCTGTAATTTATTCACGAATATATTTTTAACAATTTTGAAATAGACCTACATATATGGTACGTTCCTTCTTCTAAGTTTCGAGGACGAAACTTTTTAAAAGGAGGGGTGATTGTAACAACCCGAAATATACCCGATTTTTCTAGTAAAAATATTTACTAACACTTTTCAGTAGAACTTAAGTTTTTAAAATAGGAATTTTTGTTCCGAGTCTTATTTTGAAATTCCGCGTTCGTATTTGGAATTTCTGAGAGATTTCATGAAAAGACCGTTTTAGTCATCTTTGACTTTTCTTGACTTTTAAGTCGTCTTTGACTTTTCTTGACTTTTTAAAAGTAGTCATTGACTTTTCTTGACTTTTAAGTCGTCCTAAACTTTTCTTGACTTTTAAGTCATCTTTGACTTTTCCCGACTTTTCAGTCAACTTTGACTTCCGTTGACTTTTTACAGAATGCCCGCATAAGTTTGAAAAGGACCGAAATTTTATTTAAAAAAAAATAATATTTTTGATTTATTTTGATTTAGATTTATTAAGATTTATCATAATTTAATATAATTATTTTGAATTTATTCGGAATTTAAAGAATAACTTGTACGGTTTTAACCGAACGTCATTTAACTATTCCCGACTCATCGTAAATCTCGTAACAAATTCAAAACTCGACTTTGGCATGAGTCACACGCGCGTGTCATCGTTTTCCACTCACAATTAGATATTTTAATTATTTTGATTAAACTAATCAAAATATCTAGATATTTATTAACTTTATCGATCAGTTAACGAAAATTACGCAAATCGTTTACCAAACTGATCCGACAGTCACCATACCACACGGTTTTCTAGGTCCTCTAATAGGACTAGATATTTGTCTTTCTTTTGATTATAATAACATAATATCTGGATATTTAATTTAATTATCTTAATATCGAATTATATTTAATCGATTACCGTAAAATAATTATTAATCGCGAGTCAATTCCGTAACAATAATTTCAAAACCCGACATCCATCTTTGCCTATATTTACACGGCTCACCCAACCTCCTTTACTCACTAACAACTTTTCATTTTTCAACAAATCAAATTAAGATCTAAATATCACTTATTCATCGTTCTTCTTCATTGTTCATCGTGTTTCTTCAAATTGTCTTCATCGTTTCTTGAGCAAAACCTTCATAAAATCTTCATTTCTTAATTAATCCGTCCTAACTTTATTTTCTATACTCGCTCCTCTCGCTCCTCATCTTCACGTACGGTTATATTTCAATTCCGTCAAGATCGTTTTCAACACTTTAATTATGGAAACTCATATTTTTAGTTCTAATAATGTTTTCTTGTTATTTCTTATAGGGGAAGATTTTGAAGACGAGTTTGGAGACTCGTATATTTTGGGTGAAGATTAGTAGGAGGGATTCTTGGTTTATACTTCTTATTTTGATGCTAATTGTCTTGTCTAGCTAAGGTAACGATTCCGAGTTACTCGACGGATATATGTTACATAGCTTTGGTTTACTTTAGTTTTTGGGTTCATCTTTAGTTTTTGTTCATATGATTATGGTTTTATGATTTTAGTTAGTAACATGATAAGTGGTTGATTTTATTATGTTGTAGGAATTTATGAATATGTTGGTGTTCTTGTTATATTTTTATGATTTCTTCATGATGATGATTTTTGTATGTTGGATGGTTAAATTGGTTGTTAAAATGGGTGTTGTTAATTAAAAACATGTTAGAATTAATTTGGAAAAAGGGGTTGTTGTTTTGGTGGTGGCCGGAAATGGTGGGGCTGTGAACCGGACCCAAAATCAGCCGGTTCAGGCCGGTTCAGGCCCGGTCCAGGCCGGTCTGGGCTGGTTCATGGTGGGTCCGGGTTTTGGTCTTCGGGTTGTGTCGATGTTTGATTGTTATGTGGTTGTTTTGACGGGTTTTTATTATGTTAAGCATGCGGGAAATAATTAAGAAACGGTTTTTGTAAAAATTGTAAAATCTGCCAAAAACAGCCAAATAGGCCCGTGGGCCCATTCAGGCCCATGTTGGGTCGGCCCAATAAAAGTCAGCCCGTGGGTCCCACTTTGGGACTTGTGACGGTTTTTGAGTTATCGTCATTTTTATCGCGTTTTGTAATAATTAACAAGTGAGAAATATTAATAAGTAAAATATTTAATTTAAAAGTTTTTCATAAAATTATTATTTCTCACATGTTAGAAATTATAATACGAGATCGTAGTTTAATTTGATATCCTTTAAGTCAAACGGGGTTTTGGGTATAATATAATCTAATTCACGTGTTAGAAGTTTTAAAAGAATAACATGTATGAATATGTTGATTTTATGTCTATGTGATAAAGACTCTGTTTCTAGCCGGTTTGATCCAACGGGTTTGGTCAAACTAAGATCTAGTCAGCCCCGATTTGACTGATGACCCGTCGCGGGACTCGGGTCGGGGATTTGTCTTCAAGTAAGGTTTTATTTAATTATTGAATTAGCCTTAGTAGATATGAGGCGATATGATATTTGAATATGATTTATATGCAATTAGTCACATGATAGGATGTCTTTCCCGTGACTGTTTGTTTTTATGGTTGGTGTCGTGTTGACTAAGTACCCATAGAGAATTATGAGTATATGGCGTCTTGACCATTCTAATTCTAAATGAGTATCTTGGACCATGACATTGATAGGCCCGTACTATCTTTAACGAGTATATAGTTCATGGTTAATAGCTTTTGTGTCCCGGCTTGGTGGGTTTATATCCAAGTCGGGGCATGGCATCCTAAGAGTTCAGCTTTGGGAAGGGAGCCAGCTTAAGTACTAGCCATCTCTGCTTAGGGGGTCGCCTAGTAGAGTTTCTCATAGACGGTTATGTCATGGGACGGGGAACGGAATAGCTGTTGTCGCTAGGTCTGATCAGTCTAGGACTAGGATGTTTTCCTATCTTGTGGTATAGCCTCGAGTTACAAATGACTATTGACGGTGCTAAGAACTTATGCCTGTTTGTAGAAGTATTGGTCTTTCATGTATGTATGATTCTATGAGTTCTAGAAGGTGAGATGCAAGCCGGCTAGGATTGATAGAGTTTGGATTACCGATTGTTAACTGATTCACATGATTACGTGTTGATTAGGGTTTGAGTGTATCAGGGCCATGGTACATGGTAACCGCTGAGCCAGCATACCAGCTTCCCTACCTCGGGTTATAGTTTATTATCGGTTTCACATGATAGCTTTCATATGCTAGGTTATATGTTAGTTATTTGTTTCATAACATGAAAAGCATATCTTATATGTTAAGTTTTGTATTCTCCATATACATTGCTTTTATGTTATTCATGTTTAATTAAACTCGACATTTCGTGGCTGGGAGAACTCAGAGTTACTCCCCACTGACTGTGGCTTCCGTGTTTATATTTAATGCGGTTGGCAGGTTTGTGATGCATACTTGGGTACATCGACGAGCTAGCGAGCGAAGTATTTACATTAGGCCTATATTCGTTTCATAGTTTGTATATTATTATACACTCTTTTATTTCCGTATTTATACGGGAGATATGTCTCCCGTCTTGTATAATTTATTTTGTATAATATTATTTCGTTTTGTAATGACCCTTTTTATTTTATGACACCTTCGTTATGTTTTATTATCTTTTATGTATTTAAATAATTTTTTTTCTTTCCGCAAATTTGAGGGTGTCACACTAATCTACTTGTCTAAATAGATATTCATAAAACTGAGTGGGAGCTCTAAGAGGGATGCTTTATTCTAAATTTTTAAGAATAGGACGAGGTTCAAGAGTAGGTTGGCACGATGTTGGCACAAGGCGAGGAAAAAAAGGCAAGGCTATTTTGAATAGCAAAGTCAACCCCAAGCAAGGTGTCTAACCCAAGATTCTATTATTACAGTGCAGGACACTAGAAAAGAATCTGCCACAAGTTTTCTGAAGAATTATAAATTGGGTGTACTACACCTAAAAGGTTTTTCACCCATAATATCTATATGATCGACATTTATTTTGCTAAATGCAATTTTTGGGTATTAGATACCTATTATGGTTCTCATCAATGTATTCGATACATGTAATAATGATTCGTGCGACGACTAGCCATGATTAAATGTCGAGCTACAAGGGAAATAGAACTATTGTAATTTTTATTTCTATAGAGACATATAAAAGTTGTAATGTGATCAATCTATTTTTTGATTTAGAGGTACACTTTAATAAAAATTATTGTGTACATGACCACTAAATAAAGAATATAGTATCCACTTTAGTGTACGACACAGGTGTTTTACTTTTGTGAATGGAACAAGCGTTGTATGTTTTTAAGCCTATACTTGGTCAATGGTTATCTCATATCAATCAAAGGTAATTATATTATTGACCTAAACTAGAAATTACTTGTCATATAGATTTTAAAAGGCTCAAAATTGGCGACCTAGATCTAATCTTAATTCTGGATTGTATAGCACATTAAGAGGCTAGTATTGACTAGTATCCCTAAACCATTTGATTTTGAATCTTATGGTGTATGCGAATCTTGTATTCAAAGCAAGATGATTCCAGCCCCTTTTTATTGAAAAAGAAATCGAATTAGTGAGTTATTGGCCCTATTACATAAGGATATGTGTGGTTCAATAACAATCAGAACCAGAGATGGTTATGACTACTTCACTTTATTTACCGACGATTTAAGTAGATATTGTGTTTGATTCTACTTAATGAGGTGTTAAGGTAAAACTTTGAAAAGTTCAAAGAGCTTCAATGTGAAGTAGTTAACCACCAAGAGTATTAGATCACGGACTTACGACCAAATTGTAACTAGAAATATCTAAGTATTAACTTTGATTTTCACCAAAAGTATTGTGAAATAGTTTCACGAGTTAACTTCTCTAACACATATTATCAAATAAGGTGTTGTTGAATAGAGAAATAGAACCTTATGCATGTGACTAACCTTGAACTTTTATTATTTTGTCTGCTATTTCTTTTCCCACCATATCAAAGCACATTCAAAACAGTCTGATTTTATTCCATGCCCGATGGTCATGTATGTGACCTGGTAAATATTACTTGAAGAAGTACGACCTCTTCAGTGTAAAATGATGTTTTAGATCGAAATCTGCATGGATGAACATTAAAATGTTTTCAAAGATAAATTGGTAGGAAAAGAGTTTAATACAATTGCAAAGCTTTGATCCATTCAAAAATACTTAACGATTAAAGAATATCATAATAGTATGATGGCTATTGGATCTCAAGAACTGGCTTCTTAAATGCGATTCTAGAAGAGGTTGAATATTTGATATCAACCAAAGGGTTTATAGATCCAATGAATCCTAAGATAATGTGTAAATTTAAGAGAAAGTCTTAAATAAGCACTAAAGATTTTGAATTAGTTTGTCAATCATGTCATAAAATATTTCTCGACATCTCGAGGAATTATGTTGATACATGAAGTTTAGTGGGAGTAATGTGCTTTTCATCAGTCTTATATGTGGAGATATATTGATCATTTTAGATGGTGGAAGATTTTGGAGAAGTAAAATACATCTCTTAGATATCTGGATTTATGGAGATAAATCTAAAAGGATATTAGCATTAAGTCAAAATTCTTATGTTGATAAGATCTTTGACTAGTTCAAGGAAGTTGAACACATGGTAATTGATTCCTTTTGCTTCCGCTGCGGGATCAATTATATACGCTGTTATGTATGCTCCATCCGACATTTCGCATGCTTTGAGCATGACAAGTCTTTTGCAATCAAATCCAAGTAAGAGTCACTTGATAGCCATAAAGAACATCCTTAAGTACTTGCGAAGGACTAAAGATATGTTTCATGTGTTTGAGTTTAAAGTGAGTTGTGTGTAAGGGGTTACACAGACTTTAGTTTCTAAACGGATCAAGGTGATTTGAAATCACGAACTGGCTGTATTTTATAGAAGATTTATCTGTTGGAAAAGTACCAAGAAGAAAAGAATTTTGGAAAGGTTCCAAGTAGTTATCCGCTGGAAGTGTTTCGGGAAGTTAATCATTGCGGATTTCACAACGGAAATGGAGTACATTGCATCATTTGATGATGCATATGAAAGTAGCATGGATTCGACAGTATTGGAGGGACTAGGAGTAGTTCCTATAGTTGTATATCATATCCCATGATACTGGTAAAACAGTGGGAGCTACCTTTAGGCCAAGGGGCCTAAGTCTAGATTCAAACTTAGACACGCACTCATACAGTTTGATGTAATATGGGATTACGTTGACAAAGGAAAATAGCAATCAGTATTGGGAAAGATGCAAGTATTGCTAATCCCTTAGCCATGTCTTTTGCAGGTTGAACATGATAGTCATGTCAATTAATGGGGATTGAAGTATGTACCTTAGTTGCTGGAGATTACGAGATATGAAATTATAGATAGCATTTCAACTTTTCCATATATTTGATAATCGCATTCATTGTTAGAGTTTCATCAAAGAAATCCTTTATTTAGTTTAACTAAATTTTAATACTTTTTTTATCTCAATTGGTGGAAAGAAAGGTTGAACCCAATTCAAGTGAACATGATGAACTTAGTGTTTTGTCCCTAGTTATTCATTTGAGGTAACATCTCGAAGTGACTAGATTGTAAGTCGATCGATGGATGGTTCAGCACCATGGGGTCATGGAGATGACTGGTCGTTTACATAGACAGACTATGGAGACACTCTGTCGGGTAGTGACCATTATAGAGTCCCTTATCAAAATTGTTGAAGCCTGGTCGTGGCGGGGATTTCTATTTTATTCCTATGAGTCGATTCTTTAGACTGGCGACCATTTACCTGAGTCGGTGTAGTTTCCGATTGAATTCGTCCTAGGTCGTGGCGTGAAAGGAGGCCATTGGGCATCTTCTGGGTCATGGTCATCTGCATTATACATTGTAAGATGGGTAAACAGTAATTGTCCACCCACGTTGGATATTAACATCTTCAGGACACTCGAGAAGTAGTAACTGGAAATGCGTGGCCACGCTCGAAAGAGATCTCTGGTAGATTTTCCGGTTAGACAGTTACTATCCCAGATCGAGAAAACCACTTTATATATATTTTTCAATCGCAAATGCGACCTGAAAGACACCTTGCAGTGAGTGGGATGATGTGACGCAAAAGAGACAAGAGAATCGGTAGCATACAACTTGTCGAGACAAGTGGGAGATATTGTAGCAGGAAGAGTCCTCCGCAAAAGTGTTGCTGCAAGCACAACATGTATCGGACAAGTGGGATATTGTTGGAGTAAGTGTCCGCCACAATAGTGCATTTATATAATGTGGTCTAGGAAGGGAACATGATACCCCAATGATGAAATTGTCTTGACTGTGTCTTTCCCCTTCTAGTGGGCTTGCACCTCTTTGACCCCCCCGGGTGTCTAACAAGGGGGAAGACACAGTCAAGACAATATACGTGGCATGATTAGTATATTTTGATACTCCATGCCAGTTGATTAACGTAAATCAGTAACGCTCAGCCATGATCGACAATTGCCCACTAGCTCCTCCTTGCAATACAATCAACCACCACCCTTCTTCCAAACCTGTACTCCTTTTGGGGCCCTTTTAACAAGGCCAAGGCTCTACTAGCCAACCTCCTCAACAATTTCCACTTCCGGACTCACTTGTTGAGGTTATGGCGAACGTGAACTTGGGCGTCCAAGCGGCCGTCGAGGATAGGCAAGAGCTTCACCGGAAGATCGATCGGGTCTACTACGACCAATCAGTGGCTCAAGTCCCCGTATACGATGATTTAATGAGACGGGGATACAACCACCCATCCGGCCTTCACCCTCATTTTTACCTTCGTCCCGATGGAGGTTATGCGACCCACGACGGCTCCGTAGTCTACGGTGACATTCGTGTCACCCAAGATTATTGGAGTGATACTATATTCCCGCCCCCACCCACGCACGACGAGGGTTATGATGCCCATTGGTACGGCGCTCCTCCACACACCTCCGGGGAGGTGTTCATTACGGGAGATGGGGTGGTGGTGGGTGAAGACCCGACTTTGAGTGGTGCCTTCTTGGGCAATCCCTCCATGCCTTTGAGCACGGGTGTCTCTTTCCGTGAGGAAGAGGGAGGGAACATCGAGTCCGGTGGGGAGTCCGAGTGAAGAAGATTGGTGATTCTCCTATTTCAAAATCCGAAATGACAAGTATGATCCCTAAATCCAAATCTTTTCATGCATTTTACTTTGCTGCATGCATTTAGTTAATTGTAATTTATTTTTGATTAGGATATCCAGTTGCATTCATTTAGGTTGTGTTAGAATTTAATTATGTAATATATCGTCACATATAGGATTTGCATCCATGTAGACTAGTTCGCATGCTTTCTTATTTTTGAAAAAAAAAACCAAAAATATGTTATTTAATTTTCAAAAAAATCCTCAAAAAGAACAAAAACACGTTCATTTGATTTTCTCATTCTCCTCCTAGCACTTGGACATTGGGGACAATGTCCGGTTTAAGTGTGGGGAGAGAAATATCCATTTTGTACATATTTGTATATTTTTGTATATGCGTGATGAAAATTTCAAAAAAATTGAAAAATCTTCAAAAAAAAAACCAAAAATATTGCATTGTATATATTTATTTTTGTCTAACAAGTGATGTAGGCACACATGGAGCATTTGAAACAATATGAGAATAGAAGACCGCTTGGTATACTCTTTCCAACGATGTTCTACTTTTTCCGCTCTTTCCGCTTATTTTGATTAATATGGAGGAGGACGGGAAATTGTTGATGAGGATGTTCCTTTTGGAACTTGTTGTGTGTTACTTATGTGCTGCTAGTTTAGACAGTGTTGCATATCTATTTGATTGTTATTAGGAATTAGAATTGCATTCCGTCACATGTGAATAATTGTTTGTCGTTTTAATTTTTCTTTGCATTGAGTTTGTAAATATTTTGAACAAAATGTGGTCTAGGAAGGGAACATGATACCCCAATGATGAAGTTGTCTTGACTGTGTCTTCCCCCTTCTAGTGGGCTTGCACCTCTTTGACCCCCCTTGTTAGACACCCGGGGGGGTCAAAGAGGTGCAAGCCCACTAGAAGGGGGAAGACACCTAGTAATAGCCCACTAGAAGAGGTAAATTCCAAATTCCAACTCGGAAATTCTAAATTCGACTCGGAACATTAAATTCCAAACTAAAACTAAGTTTCACTGAAAAGCATCCGTAAAATATTTTCACTATAAAAATGGGGTACATTTGCGGGTGTTACAGTGGTAGCCCTAATGAACACGGGGTTCATAGGTGTTACTAATTAGTAAGGCTAAATCTCAATTTTTTAAGTTATGTGAGAGGTCTTGTCAATTTTGTTATTAATTCCCTATAAGCGAATTAAGTCGGTGAATTTTGAATAACTTTGAATTGACAATCGAGAAATAAAGATGCATGTTGGCGATTTTGGCATGAGCGGAAAAATAAAGCAAGCAAATAATAAATCCTAGTATGGCCACCTAGCTAATCTAATTAACTAGTAGATTACAAAATCGAAAACCAACTCCTTGGCCCCTAGCCTCTTCATGGCACCGTCTTTTGGAACACCGACTTCGAGAATCTCCGTCTTCATAATAATTAATTACAAAAAGATACAAATAAAATTCCTATTATACATTTGATGTAAAAAAAAAATTAAATTATTACAAACGGCGATACGAGATCGCAAATAAAATTACAACCGAATCGGTATTCCCTTACATTACGGGTAATACCGATTAAAATAATCTAGGCCATACTAGGTACAACTTGCATTAAAAAATAAATAAATTGTAACAACCCGAAATGTACCCTATTTTTCTAGTGAAAATATTTTACGGATACTTTTCAGCAAATTTAAGTTTTAATTTAGAATTTATTGTTTCCAGTCGAATTTGGAATTTCCGAGTTCGTATTTGGAATTTCCGCGAGATTCCATGAGAATCCCGTCTTAAGTCGTCTTTGACTTTTCTTGACTTTTGAGTCATCTTTGACTTTTCTTGACTTTTGAGTCATCTTTGACTTTTCTTGACTTTTGAGTCGTCTTTGACTTTTCTTGACTCTTAAGTCGACTTGGACTTTCGTTGACTTTTCCGACTCATCCCGTAATTTGAAAGACCGAAATTATATTTGAAAAATAATAAATTTATTTTATTTTAATTTATTAAGATTTATTTGAATTTATGATAATTTAATAAAATTATTTTGAATTTGTTCGGAATTAAAGAGAAGGTTTTACGGTTTAACCCGAACGTCATTTAACTATTCCCGAGTCAACGTAAATCCCGAAACAAACCCGAAACCCGACTTTGGCATGAGTCACACGCCCCATGTCATCTTTTTCCACTCACTTTAGATCTTTTAATTCTTTCGATTAAACTAATACGAATATCTAATATATTTGTAACTTTATCGATCCGTCATCTTAAATTACGCAAATCGCTTGAAAAACAGACCCGATTTCTCCTATGATTACACGGCTCCTTTCCCCTCTCATAGGACTTGATATTTTCTTTCTTTTGATTACAATAACATAATATCTAAATAATATCTAGATATTTGATTTAATTAACTTAATATCTAATAATATCTAATTAATTACCGTAATATAATTATAAAACCCGAGTCAATCCCGTAACATCAATTTCAAAACCCGACTCATTAATTCCTCTATAATTACACGGCACACCCACCCATTACTCACCACTTATCTTCTCATTTTACAATAAATCAACTTAACATCTAATTAATACTTTCTTTAATATAATCAAAATCGTTCTTGGTGTTCTTCATCGTTCTTCATCGTTCTTCATCGTTCTTGAGCAAAATCGTCACAAAACCTTCGTTACTTGTTCAAATCCGTCCTAACTTATATTTCTAGAATCTCCTCTTCGCTCTCCATCTTCAAGTACGGTTTATTTTCAATTACGACAAAATCGTTTTCAACACTTTAATTATGGAAAATCAAGTTTTAATTCTAATAATGTTATTCTTGTCATTTCTTATAGGGGAAGATTTTGAAGACGAGTTTGGGGACTCGTATATTTTAGGAGAAGACTAGTAGACGGGTTTCTTATTTCTTTAGTTCTTATTTTGGGTGCTACTTGATTTTGTGCTAGCTAAGGTAACGATTCCGAGTTACTCGACGAATTAATGTTACATATCTTTTGTTATTGTTCATGTTATTGTTATTTATGGTTTTTGGTAGTAACATGATAAGTAGTTATGATTATTATGTTGTATGAAATTTTTAACATGTTTAGTGTTCTTGACATATTTTGATGATTTATTTATAACCATGATTTTGTATGAATGATGGTTAAATTGATTGTTAAAAATGGATGTTTGTTAATTAAAACATGTTAGAAATAATTTGGTATTTGTTGTTGGTAGAACCGTGTAGGGTGGCTGAAAAACCAGCCCAAACCAGGCCGGTTCAGGCCCGGACCAGGCCGGTCTGGATTGGTCCGTGGTTGGTCCTTGGGTCTTGTGTCGATACTTGATTGTTTTGTTGTTGTTTTGGCGGGTTTTAAATATGTTAAAGCATGCGGGAAATATTAAGAAACGAGTTTAGAAATGTCGACTCAAAACAGGCCCAAACCAGGCCCGTGGGCCCAGTCCAGGCCCGTGTCATGTTCGACCCAAAATAGCCCGTGGGTTTCCTCTATGGACTTGTGACGGTTTTTGAGTTATTGTTATTTTACCGTGTTTTGTAATATTTAGCAAATGGGAAATGTTAATAAGTAAATTATTTAATTAAAAGTTTTCATAATATTATTATTTCTCACATGTTAAAAATTATAATACGAGATTGTAGTTTAATATGATATCCTTTAAGTCAAGCGGGTTTTTGTATGATTTTAATAATTCACATGTTAGAAGTTGGAATAAATTAGCATGAGATGAATATGATGATTTTATGTTCAAGTTTAATTGGTAAAGACTCTGTTTCTAGCCGGTTTGACCAAACGGGTTTGGTCAAACTAAGATTTAGTCAGCCCCGTTTTGACTGATGACCCGTCGCGGGACTCGGGTCGGGGATTTGGCTTCAAGTAAGGTTTTATTTAATTAATGAATTAGCCTTAGTAGATATGAGGCGATATGATATTTGAATATGATTTATATGCAATTAGTCACATGATAGGAAGTTTTCCCGTGACTGTTTGATTGTATGATATGTGTCGTGTTGACTAAGTACCCATAGAGAATTATGAGTATATGGCGTCTTGACCATTCTAATTCTAAATGAGTAACTTGGACCATGACATAGATAGGCCTTACTATCTTTAACGAGTATATAGTTCATGGTTAATAGCTTTTGTGTCACGGCTTGGTGGGTTTATATCCAAGTCGGGGCAGCTTAAGTACTAGCCAACTCTGCTTAGGGGGTCGCCTAGTAGAGATTCTCATGTACTTTTGGTCATGGGACGGGG